>VWZG01008859.1:479608-495050 GCA_013396735.1 Grallaria varia
GTCCGCGACCCCCGGTTCAGGAGGACCCCGCGTCGGGCAGGGCAGCGGTGTGTAGCTCCCTGGCTCGGCACGGGCGGCACCGACACGCGGGGAAGGTGCCCGGTACATCCGGACGGGGTCGTGCGAGGGGCTGTGGCGGTGCCGAGCGGCTCCCTGAGCCCGCCTTCACGGGATCACGGAGCGAGTAAGGTTGGGAAAATCGTCGAGTCCAACCTGCGGGCGAACACCACCGTGTCAGATAGACCGTCGCGCTTAAGTGCTACATCCAGTCTTCACTTAAAACACCTCCAGGGACAGTGACTCCACCACCTCCCCGGGCAGCCCATTCCAATGTCTAATCACGCTTTCTATGAAGAAATTCCTCCCAGTGTCCAACCTGAATTTTCCCTGGTTCAGCTTGAGCTATGTCCTCCCTTCCTGTCTGGTTGCCTGGGAGAAGAGCCTAATACCCACCTGGCTACAACCTCCTTTCAGAGAGTTGTAGCGAGTGATAAGGTCTCTCCTGAGCCTCCTTTTGTCCAGACTAAACAATCCCAGCTCACTCTGCCACTCCTCACAGGACTTGCGCTCCAGACACTTGACCAGCTCTGTTGCCTGTCTCTGGACATGCTCCAGCACCTCTGTGTCCTTCCTGAGTTGAGAGGCCCAGAACTGGACACTTGCATGTGAGATGTGGCATCACCAGTGCAGCATACCGGGGAAGAATCACTTCCATGGGGCTCAGGGCACTTGGGATCATCACCAGTTCAGGTTCTGCTGGTAACTGGTGAAAAATTGCCTACTCTGACACACAGGCCCAGCTGTTAGTGGTTGCCTTCCTCTGTATGCTTTCTCTTTCTACTGTTAGTACCTTATGCAGCAACACACAAGAAGTGGCCTGGATAGTAACTCTGTACATCAGCCTTGCAAGGAAGAATAGACAAGAGCTTACTTATCTCCACAGCCAGAGCTCTTGCTCTGTGTGTCTCTCTTGGCTATGTTTTCACAGTTTCTCTCTGTTTCTCTGGGTAGAATCATAGAATAGTTTGGGTTGGAAGGGACCTTAAAGATCAATTAGTTCCACCCCTCCTGCCATGAGCAGGGACACCTTGTGCTGTACTAGATTGCTCAAAGCCCCATCCATCCTGGCCTTGACCATTTCCAAGGATGGGGCATCCACAGCTTTCCTGGGCAATCTGTTCCAGTTCTTCACCACCCTCACAGTAAAAAATTCCTTCCTTATATCTATTCTAAACCTGCCCTCTTTCAGTTTGAAGCCATTCCCCCTTGTCCTGTCACTACCTGCCCTTGTAAACAGACTCTCTCGATGTTTTTTGTAGGCTCCCTTCAGGTACTGGAACGCCACAGTTAGGGAACCCTGATAGGTACATCCTGCTGCAGTACACTAACAAAGTTCCCTCCAAATTGTGGCTTCTGCCAGGAATCTAACAAATGCCATTGCCTCCTGCCTGACCCTTTTGACTACCTGATCTGATTTAAATCCCGCTGAGTTGACAGTCCACTGCTTCATACTTAGACACGTTCTCTCATTTTTAATGTATGATTCTTCCCATTTTCCACTTTGCTTTCCTTCACATCTCTTTCAGTGTTTCTCTTGCCAGACTGCTGTTGCTGACTGCTCTACTTCCCTTAAACACCTCATCCTTTCTGCCTCGTAATATAGTTACATTTGGAACTTAAAGCAGACATTCATCTTCCTTGCTATTTGAAATACCCAGCGTATCCTCTTGCTGCTAACCAAAGTTTCTGAAACGCACTGATATATTAGCTTATAGTTAAAATAACAGACAAAAGAATCTTCCTGGAAATGTACCATTATCAAGCTTTGCAACCCCAAATTATACTAATGATGAAACCACACAGATTGATCACATTTTCAGTTAAAATTTCTCAAAATAGCCTATACTAAAAAATAACTTTTTTATATTGTATCTAATTATTATGATTTTATAGACATAGATAAGGCCAATTTAGCATCGTAGGTCACTTGCTTTGAGTTATTGCCACATCAGTATTTCTGCAAGTAAAATGATTGTAACCTTTCCTCCAAATCTAATTGCATATTGCAATTCTCTTAGTGATACAGAACCATTTATAGAAGAGGTTTTTACATCACTTATCAGTAGATTATTGGATTCCAAGTGCCTTTGCTTCTTACAATGATTGTGTGCTAGTTCAGGTACTGGAGTTTGAAACATTACTATATGTATATATCCGTAGCTATGAAGTTCTTCCTAAGTTATGTGTGAGGACCCCAAAATGCTTTTATTGTCAAAATAATTTTTAGGTTTATGTCTAATAGTGATCTGGACATCTTTTTATTTTAAATGAGTGAGTAATCTAGACATTTTAATTGTGTTGCCATTATTATTTGCATTTTTGCAGCAGGAGCAGTCTTTTGACATCAATAGGGATCGCCTGGCTGCAACAGTTTGTATAAGACACAACGAATGATACAAGGAAGAGGTTCTCCATTATGGACTATGTACAAATGCCAAACAATTTTGACATATGTTCAGTAACTGTCTATTTCACTAAGATCGTGATATGACACGTGAAGATGTCATGTCATTTCTTATTGGAGAGATGAATTCTTTGCAGGAACATGCCACGCTTTCCCCTGTGGTATAGCATCATTCTAAAGGCATTCAGGTCGATATTTTGGAAATCAGAATGTTGGGTCACATTTCCAAATCCTGTACCATAAACTTGCCTTCTTGCTTTGTGCTACTTCAAAGACTGAGCAGAAATAATAAAAATTACATTACATGTAGCAAATTAATTTCTAATTCCCAAGATCTGCATGTGGACAAAGCATCTTTGTCTCAGAGAGTCCCAGTCTAATGTTTCTGTGTTTGGCTGTGAAACCTCCTTTCTCCGCTCTAATCAGCCCCTTGCAAGCCTCCAGACTGACAAAGGATCTGCTGTTCAGAACTTTACTGGTGCCCATCAGACCAGACTTAGCAACCACTGAGATAAAAATATTAAATCTTTTCCGTGGCTTCTTAATGACAAGTAATTCTGTTTGGCTGGAGAACATGCTATTTGCTACAAGATGAACTGAGGGAAACTGTATTCCTGCATGTGAATAAGATGTAGTAACTTCTCTGCAGTTGCACTTTTCATTGCAACTGCCCCAAACAATGAAACCATATTTTGATTTTTAGTTCTTTTGGTTTGGAAAGATTTGTATCACAGCATGTCCCATAACTCATATTAGATACGCAAAGAAGGTTTCTGGCAAAATACTCACCAATGTGTATCATAAGTGATACACTTTTGATATACTAGATTCAGCCTTCGGTGCATCAAACACTTGATTCAACTGCCTTGATTTATATTTTAAACAGGGCAAGAAGAAGAACTTTTTTATTATTTTTAGGTATTGTACCTTTTATTCTCTCTTTTTAATGTATCTTAGAATTCAGAGTTCTGAATAGCTAATAGTTAAGCTATTCTCTACATGGTGCCTAATTTTACTGTATTTTATTTTCAGTGAAGAAACTGTTAGATGACATATATTGAGATCAAAGCAGTCATCCTTTTAAGAGATTAGAGTCAGAGAGAAAATCTCCATAAGAAGGCCAAGTCTATAATGACCTAGGGAGAAGGAAATACAAGGTTATTTTGCTGCCCATAACTCTTAGAATCAGAGCTAAATTATTCATCAATAAAATGTTATTTTTAGAAAGGGAATACTTTTATAATCTGATATGTGACCAAAAATATGCATGTTCATTGCTACTAAAAAAAAAAGTCAAAAGAAAAAAATTTTAAAAATATCAATTTAAGGGAAATAGCAGTTAAAACTGGTTTCAGTATCTTTTATCAGCTATGAAATTAGTATTGGTATCTGAAAACTAGTAGTTACACATGCTGAGACTCATTTCTAAAAATAAACATAACTCATAAACAGATGCAGGGTCTAGTTTTCATCAGGTGATGTGGGTGTGCCATGTCTAGGGTCTACACACTTTTTAATGTTCTCGTTACAGTTAGTAGGTTTTATGTATACTATATTATTTGCACTAAAATAAATTATAAGCTCAGATTATTACTTTTTTTTTATTAAAACACCTGCAAATAGCTTCCAACCTTGTAAAGTATGTATTTGGGTCCACTTTCTATCTTGTGGCTGGTTCTCCAAGTTTAGAAAAATGGCCCTGAGATTATTTGTCATTGCCTTTCTAAATTCTTCCACAAACATAATGCTGTGGAGCAGGTTTTACAATCTCTCTCAATATACTCTTTTACTTGCAGCTCATTAGTAGTTCTGGGAACTTGTTCTATCCTGATTCTTTAGTGTAAAGACAAGTGATTAAGGCTAGAAATTAATGGGAGATGTTTAAAAAAAACCTGCTGTACCAGACTTTAGAACTGGTTTATTGTTATTGCCTGATTTTTTAAGAAAGAAGATACCTTTGAAGGTAAGGTGCTTTATTCCGGATAGAAGATTTTGAGAATGGCACTAACACTTACAAATGAAAGAGGTACCTGTTCTGCTTTTCTAAAAGCATCCGTATTTTCTTTGTATAGAAGCAACACTTTGGTGCGAATATAGCCACTTCACAGATGTTTGTACCCATACTTTTGTAAATTTGTGTGTATGTTCTGTTTTACAGTTTACAACCTCTTTCCAACCTTACATTTTGTCAATTCTGAAAAACATCAGTTTCAGCAGATGATCAGGTTTCACCTGCTGCTGTTTTTACTTTCCTCGAAATGGCATCCGTATTTTGAAGAACCTACCAGTTCTACCAGTCCTGCTGGGATTTTTTCTCCATCAAAAGGGCATCCTACATTTAAGTCTATGAGATTTTCCATGGTGGATGAAAAAATCCTTTCCACGTAGAGCCATGTAGCGGACTGTAACAACGATGGGGGTTTTGCTTTTCTCCTGTACAAGGAGAGCACCTTTGCAAGGAGTGTTCACCAAGTAAATGGTAGATCTAAAGCAATGTGGTTACTCACCAAAATGTAGTAATTCTGGTCCCTCCTGCACCTCTGTGCAGGCACATCCTGAAAGGAAAAATAGTAATTTCTTTGTCAGCAGCCTCCCTAATGTGTTGTGTCACCACTGGCATATGTATGGGATCCTGGCTGAAGGCATCTACCTTCTGTAAATTTCCTCAGTGAAGAATGCATAATATCTTTTCTATGTAATTGCACCAGTTTTCCCCAGTCTCTCCTTTAAACATTTAATTTGTATGTATCTATCATGGTCCTTGTAAAAGTTGCCCATATTGAAACAACTAACCCCTTTTCTCTTTCATGCAAATGCACCAATTTATTGAAAGGAGTAGGCAGTCAAATGACAGCCTCTAAATGAAAGATTTTTTGGAGAATGGAAAGTCTTTTTGGATAAAACTACTGAAGTGGAAGATATTGGAAAGGAGCAACCTTTTCTCCTTTATGATTTTGGCAGATTTCTACAGGAGATTTCATCTCCTCATCGCAAAAGGTGGGGACCACCTACCCTCCTCCAGCAGAACTATATGTGTTTGGTAGTTTCCAGAAAGGAATTCCTTTACAGAATATATTGAGGGCAGAGTGACTTTTCATATTCACCTCATCACGTCAAAAGCATGAGCAGCTGGTCAAATACCACCTCTCTTTAGGTTTTAGAACTATCCTTGTTTCTTCCAAAATGAAAGAATGTATTTTGCTTGCATGATACTATAAAATAAGTCTCTTATAAAAATTAAAACTCCTTTTGGAGCCTTGCTTTAATTAGAAATCCATCTTGTCTTGCTGTCATATTTATTTACAGATTATTCATGACCATGTCTACATCCTCTTCTATAAATATGTTCCCTATAATTTTGTAGAGTCAGGAGTGGCAAGATAACTATTGTTTGTACTTCTTGACACTAACATACATAATTATTCATAAAATTATTTTCACATTGATAACGAGTGCATTAAAGTATTATAAGGCTATATTCAAATTATTGTTTCTTAATTATTTTGGTTACCCTAAAATTTTCATTACTGAAAACAGTCTTAACTTCTTTCACTACCTTTATTTACTCAGCTCTCATCTCCCTGGATTCTTGAGGAATTCTTATTGTTCTCATACCTTTTACTCTTTCCTCTTGCTCCCTGAATGTGGAAGTGCACTGTAACTTGTTGATGGAATAGGATGTTATCCCTTCCTGATGGGATTATTCCTCATTATTCCTTCCTGATTATTCCTCAGTATTCTATTCAATAATGATTTCCATCTGGGAGGGTTGTTAATGGCTACTTCAGGAAACATCTGGAACATTACTGAATTTGTCAGAAATTGGTTACAAGATGAGAAGAATTTCTGAAAGTGAAATTTCACATCTCTCCCATATTACACACATACTCAACCCTTATTTCTTTTTATATTTTTTGCTTTTAGCTGTATATAAAATTGTCTCTGTGTTTTCCCATTTCACTTATACTTTAGTTTCCATCTTACTATTTTTTAACTGAAGATTTTTTTCAGTTATAATCAGTTACTCAAGGCTTTTAATTTTCCCCTTTATCCTCTCTTTCTATGTATTTTTTCCTTACAACCAGCAATACAATCCTCCACAATACTGATAGTCATAGGTTTTGTACTCCAACTTGCCTTTTCCTTGTGCTTTGATATCTTCTAGATTCTGAATTCATGTGTTTGTTATTTCACAGTGTGATTCTCCCTCTCGGTCAGAGTTTGACTCAACTTGTTCTTTTAGCTGTTTTCCACTGATACAAGTTTCCCAAGGATTTTAATCTCTTCCTTTTTTGCCCATGGTGATGTGATCTGTTCTTGGTATGCTAAAATAAATAAACTATAAAACTCTCTCTATGTCTTATATTTGTTTAAGATAGCAATTATCAAGTTTATTTCTTTTTCTTAAAGTCTTCTGGATCAAAACCACCTCCATGTGCTGTCAAATATGCTTCATTTGTTAAAAATGTTAAAAACACTGTTGAGACATTTCTCTAATGTTTCAGTCAGGTATGGGAGGGAGGTTAAGATGCTGTATGCTCCATCTGTGGTGGCTGTAGGAAGGAGTCTGATAATTAAAGGTCTGTCTATACATAGCTTTGCTTTACTACATTTTCCAGACTCTTATATCTTCACATTTTCTAATATTTATGTGATTTTTTTTTTCTGTCCCCTGACTAGTATTTTTCTCCTTTTTTTCATCTGAACATCTTGACTTATTTTGAAGATCTATTTCCAACTACATCTCTATCCACATTTATTGTGAGAGATTAGCAAGGGAAGCTGGGATGCAACTGTGATGACAAGACAGGCACCTTTGGCTGACAAAGATGCTGCCAGAGTAGCGGGCAGGTCTGGTTGGTCTGGGCCAGCAGCCCATGGTCAGGGACATACAGGGCAGCAATGTAGTGGGGCTGCGGCTCCGGCCAGGCCCTGCAGCAGAACTTGAGATGAAGGCTGCTCCTGTGGGACAAGGCTGGCCCTAGCTATGTCTGCCCCTCTGGCAGCCAGTTCACAACTGACCCTGACCCCCACAGCCAAATCCCCCCTTTAGGTCATCGACCTCACCTCCATGTCCCCAGCTTATGTGTATTGTTATAAAGCTAGAATAATTCCATCACACTGAGGAGCATAACTTTGCATTTACATTCGTATACTTGGGAGCAGAATTGATTTAAAATACAGTACCATTTTCACTGTACTACAATTTTGATTCACAGAAACTATTCACAGACCCCGTTTTTTGAGTTTGACAGTTATATATATACAACATACACAGACCTGAAACTTGTTTGCATAAAGAGACTCAAGAAGTCAGAGAAGAAAGATGCACTTTTCCTGTTAGTGTATAAATAATTCCTGAAGAAAAGCTCTTACCATCAGAACTTCCTGCTAAACCTGACTCAGTTAGCAAATGCTAATGACAGTCCTGTAATGCAAAATCAATAAATGTTATTTGAACTAAACCCATGATTTGAGCAGAGTGGAAATATACTTAATTAACATACATTCAAGTGTTCTAAAGAAATGTAATTTCTTTATTTTTGAAACATCATGTTCTGTTCCAGTCATTTTAGAGGGACTGTATTTGGTAGAATTGGGGCTAAGCCTACACAGTGCTACAGCTTTTTGAATTTCAGTGGAATCATTGCCAAATACTTCATTTTTCCCTGTTCCTTTAGAAAAAAAAAGTTCTGATCTTATAGTTCTTTAATAATAAAATGAGCATGTTATAGACTGAAAGGATGGAATGAATATATGTGCATAAATACAGAGAGATGATTGCATCTTTCGCCATCCACACATTTTTTCATGGAACTATCTACTTTTGTGTGCTTTCCACCAAAGTCATTTGCCAGGATTTATGTCTTTGACAGCAGAGAGAGAATGCTCTTGAGTGCATGAAGCACATATTTCTCTAATACTGGAATATGAAATAAAAGGTGAAGAAAAAACAGAACTTTGCATCATTACTCTTCCCATGTGCCTGTTCTTTCAGGCTAAGAGCCTCTCTTATAGAAAATAATTTAATTAGGAAGTGATTAGAATGTACAGTCACCCTTTTGACTGAAAGATTGTGTCCCAAGTTGGTGTCTTTTCTGTACTCCCCAACAGATAAAAAAACAGTTGTGATAAAAGGTGATGTTTATTCTTTGCAGGAATCCAAGCACCTCTGTTACCTGGCTAAGGTGGCAGCCTAGATCTCCTAGCCTGAACAGGAGCTATAAAATAGCAGGCTATCTCACCCTCATCTTCTCCTGACCCATGGAGTGTGTAGGTTTCTTCATGGGAAATGTCTGGTAGTGCTTCTTTTTAAAAGTGTCTTACAGATGTCTGAGAGGCAGTGAGGGCAAGGCTCACATATGATCCCCGCAATTCCTTCGTGGAGGGTGTCTCATAGATGGAAGAAATAGCACTGGACAGCAAAGCAGGGCTTGCCAGGAGCACAGAGCGGGCTCCTGCTTGCTTCCCCAGATCTCAAGTTACAGCTCGCTGCTGAATGAGATCAAAAATTTCTTGTCCCACTTCCCAGTTCATTCCAATAAGAATTGTTACAGCCCTGGCAAAAAGCCTGGGACTTGGGCAGCCAAGAGTGCACCAAATATATTTCATAATGTTGGAATTGATGGTCTTAGAGGTCTCATCTTAAAGGTCTATAACTCAAACCTTTCTCTTGTTTATAGTTGACCATCATACTCTTACCACTCACTTGACTGAAGACTTAGGAAAAACAACTGAGAAAAGAAAACACTTCATTGAGATTTTTGGGAAGATTATTTGTTTGTGTAGTTGGATCTTATTATCTTGGAAGAGAGAGAACACTTTAATGAAGAGCTACTATTTTTTATATGAAAGAAGAAAAAAAAAAAAAAGACAGCAGTTACCTTTGACATACAACCTTTTTATCAATAAAGGCTTTCCTTATCTCATCTGTATACTGCAAAAGCCATATATATATAAATATATATACATATTATTAGATATCCAAATACACTAAATAGTGATGATGCATTCAGAGTGGCAAATCTTTGTTTTTCTGAATGAGGCATAGTGAGAAAGGAGGCAGGAAACTGCAAGAACAATAGGTCTGGTCCCATTTTCCTCTTCTCTTTATACAGAGATTACAAAGGAAGTGAAATGGCTCTGTTTCCTCACATCTGACCTGTGAGAAAAATAGCCTCTGCAGTCAGTTTTTAGCTTGGGAAAACATACAAGCTCTATTTCCCAGTAATGAAAGAGAGGATGTGTATTCCTTAGAAAGTGAGTAAACGAAAAAATGCCTGCACCTCTTCTGGTGTGAGATACTAGTCTTTCCAGCTTCTGTTTGCCTCTGTGATGGAAACTTTTTGATCTGCAGTAACAAGTAATTGATGTTCTAAGTCTTTATTGATGACTATTTGCTATTATGAGAAGCTGTTAATATTCTGAACTTTGAAAAAAAATAAAACTACCCCTCCAATTTCAGTTTTCTGTTGGCACTGTAATTACAGATATTTCTGGATTTTAGAGCAGAAATAGATACACAAATTCTGGAATCATCAGCCCCCTCACTCACTCCCGTAATTTCTGCCAAATTTGCAGACCATCAGAAGCCTACTTTCATGTCATCTAGTACTATTTTATAATATTCTATTAAATAGAAAATGGAGATTAACTGTTTAAAATGGAGTAATATACTGGTTCATAATAATGGGAGGAATTTGAAGTTGGATTAAACTTGCTTAAAGAAGACTTGGATTCAGAGGAAGTGCATTGGAAAGTTTTGGTAACTGTTCACAAATAAGTCTGGGTGCAATACAGCTTTTGTACTTCCTTCAGTAAACATAAAGAAAGTGAGATTCATTTATGCTATTTATGTGACAAAGAACAAACAGTATTTTCTTCAAAATATGACATCACAAAGTCTTCAAAAACAAATATTATTTATATATACGTAACACAACTACAAAGGATAACTATGAACCAAACAAGAAGGTGGTTGTATTTTTTTCTTAACTGTATTTTAAAATATAATCTTCTCCAACTTGTCAGAGATGCTTGGACATAATTTCCATGAGGAAAAATGAAAAAAGGTAAGACTTATCCCAGAAGCTTGTGTTTCACAATTACAATTAACTTTGCAGATGAAAAATTCATAAAACTTCAGTGTTAGATGAAGAAGAAAATGGTCACAGCATTTGTAATCAAATCATATGGTGTGTTTAAAAGCATAAATTAATTTGATGTTCTCATAGTACTTCCCTGGAAGACATTGAAATCAACGTACAGTTTAACCTTCTACATTGTGACAGACATTTCTCCTACGCTATTAGGTCAATAGGTGAGACCATTAGCAGTGTTCTTTGGAAAGCTATGGTGGGAGCCTGATTGTTGTTCTCTGTTGCAGTTTCAAACAGCATGAAATCAAATTATTTAGGATCAAATGACTTGTGGCTGCAGTGCCAATGAAAATAATTAAGCTTGATGATATGCAAATTTGAATCTCATTTGGATTTCAGTGCTGGCATTGTATCCTGAAACCTGAAAAGAATTCCTAAAAGACAGTTTTTATATAAACCTTACACTAAACAATACACTTCCCCATATGCAGGCACCAATAAAATGCTTCTGTATGTGACTTCAAAATATGGTATAAATTCAGTGTAGTTGCAAATATTATCAGATTCAGATGATCCAACATGCACATTGAGCACAGTTTTTCAACTAAGAACCTGGCATGTAGACAATCAAAATTACAGGTTTATCCTGAAAAATGCTTATGAACTGCAATCTTGCATTAAGTGATTAGTAGTGAAGAAAAGTTTCTTCCTTTTTTTTTTTTAGTCAGCTGTAAACTCCTGTGAACCGTGCTTGCATGATCAGCAGGAGATCTTGACATTTCACTAATAAAAAAAGAAAAAAAAAGAAAAAGTAATTATTTTTGCCATGACATGATATCATATATAAAGTAAATGCATTCTGACAAATGTAAATCTACAGCTGCATTTCAATAAGATTTCCTTCAGGAAAAGATTTGATGTACTTCTGTCATGAGTCATTATAAATGTCTGAGATTTAGGAAGGAAATTTTTATGAAACTAATAAATAAAGATATTATACCTAGAGCTATGTATGATGTGGATGTGCATATAAATGTAACTGTCATCTTTGCTACCATTATTTGACATCTTTTATGCAAAGCCTGTGTTTTTGGTTTTCTGAAAAAGTCCTCAAAATATCAGTATGTGTATGTATGTGTGTAGAGGAAAAGGGAGAAGGGGACATGATTTCCTTTTCATGACGCATAATAAACAGGAGGACAGAGGGACTGAATGATTCAGGTGTTAGCATGCCCTCTGGATCAGGAGATGTACTGCTGTGTCCTTGCCACATGAGATTTTTTGATACCAGGAATCTGAGAAAATAATTACTCTTCATGTCTCTCTCTCTCACATATCCAGCTGTTATAGCAAAGAACAATATATAACATATTAAATACAACCAGTATTTCTTTTTCTTTTTGCAAACTGTCTCCAAACAATTTTTGATACTCTGTTCCCTCAAGACATTACTGCACATCCTCTTTACTTTGCATCCTCTTGTGTAGAAAAGCATCACCAAATTCAAAATAACACCCCTACTAATTCTGACTCTGTGATTGTTTAAGGAGGCTTTGCGTTCAGTCTTACACTTCTCAAGTAACGACTCTCGGACACATGATTAGGCCCATATCACAGTTCCTCTTACAGTGTGTGCTGTATAATAAACTTTATGGGCCCAGGCTTTTGGCCTGTACTGATGCAGCATCTTTCTGTCATTCCATGCAGATGCTTACTCTTGGCTTAGGTGTAGAACAAGTAATTTACAATAATGTAGAACAAGTGATTTACTTCAAGATTTTATGTACTCTTTCTCCTTTCCATTCCACTGTAGTAAACATTTACATGGTAAATTTAGGAAGAAGCAGCATTACACAGTTTGAGGCACCCAGTGAATAACAAGAAGGGTGTGATGCAGTAAGGCCATTCCTGAAATAAGTCCCCTCTCCTGGACAGACACCAATGAGTAAGAGCATAAGTGAATCATTCCATTTACCTCAATGGAAGTGCTTATTCAATTGCCAAGACTGTCAGCAGTCACTGTGTTTATATTTTTAGTCTCTTTTGTTCTGAGGCTGGTTTAGTATGTTTGCTTTTATATTAAATGTTTATGTTTTGCTAGGCTACTTTTTCAACTCACTGAGAGAGTGTGGGGTTTTTTTCCTGTTGTTCTGTTTCAGTTTGGGCATTTTTGATCATTATAGGAAAAGTAAAGCTAAGAGCCCATACAATTAATATTTTAAAATGTGGTTCTACAGGCAAATTCGTGGAACGTTTTCCAGAGCATCACTATGCTTTTCATCTTAGTAGGATTATTTTCTCCCTTAAAACAACTGCTGACTTAAGACAGAGAGAGCAGCCAAGAAAGACCAAAAATGATGAAGATGCTTTGGATACGGAGTTCCTAAGAGAGTGCTGTTTTCCTGGTTGATTGGCTTGTCTCAAAAAATACAATTGTTCTTCTGACTATCTCTAATATCCATCCTCTGAGTATTGCTTATTGCCCTCAGCTTTCTATAACAGCATTGACTTGTACTGCGTTTTAATTTCTCATTGCACCCAAGACCCTGTCACGTTCAATAAAAAGATACTTTACTTTTTCTGTGGTGTTACAAAATCCACAGGAATAAGGAGTAGTTGATCTTCTACCAGTTGAGATCTTTAAATCATGTGAAGACATATTTTTAAAGACCTGTTTTAGCCTGGGCTAAAGTGGCTTTATAACTTCACATTGAGTCATAATCCTACAGCGGGTTGCGTAATACAGCACACCCATGATGAGAAGAGACTCATGGCAGGTCGATGACATAGACACATGATAGGGCTGGGCTAAGACAAGGCACATACTCACACTCCTGTTTGAATCAAAGCACTGCAGTTTCCATCTAAGTTAGGAGACAGTAAGGAGAATCCGGGACTTCGCACAGGTACAAGTTTCTGCTGTTAAACCAAAGAGATGGGGCACAGGCACATGCAACAGGAATTCATGTTTCCTCTAAATCAACATGTCAAACAAAAATGTGCTGAAAGACAAAGGTAAACCTCTGACTATTGTAAGAAGACTCTTAAGATGATCTCATCTAACAGTGAAATCTACAAATCATGGTGTCAGTTCTAATGATTTTTCACTAGGGAGGATCTCAACAGAAAACAGTGTGTGGCTGTGTGGTGTATATGTCTGCCTATTTACAGCCAAATATAAAACAACAAAAATTCAAGAGAACAGTGTTATACAAAACAAAACCAGCATAGGTTATCTAGTAAAGTGAGCACATTTAGTTTATGTATGCTAGAAAACATTAAAAAAGGCCTGTGGCCTACAAATGACCTTGTGACTTTCTCCTACTTTTTTCAGTCTTGGCCCTGCGCTGTTACACACCTGTCTCTAGAGAAACCTGTTACAACTAATATGTTTATAATGTGTTTACTGCAAACATTAAGTATTTTTACAAAACTAATTTCTCATGGGATGAGAAGACAGGCTCAATTCAGAATCGATAAACAGCTGAAAGGTACAAGGAGGCTGCGGTAGAGCTGATGGCCAACTGATGGTCACGAGGGAGAGAGGGTACTAGTGCACTCTTAGTACAATTTCTATTTGGACTTCTGCTGTTCAGTGCAGTCATTGAAGACATTGGAAAAGAGATGACAAAGTTTGTGTGATCCTATTTTAAATCACAAAATAAAACAGCTGATGATACTGAAAAATGCAATGTAGTGTACTGGGGGGAAAGAATCCTACTTATTAATTACTACCACTTTGGAAGGTTTTTTTAAATCACTGTGTGTAGTACTTAGAACTTTTAAAAAAAAGGCAAGTAAAATGTTGTGAATTATTATGAGTGAGAACAAAACAGAAAACATCCTTGTGTCTTTGTAGATACTATACTTACATGCCGAGTAATGCTACTGAGTTCTACTAATGCAATCCCAGAAAATAACACAGAATTATTTGAAAAATTATAAAGAGAAACAAGAAGGATCAGCAACATGGACAGGCATTCATCTTATATGAGATTAAATAATTAAACTAGGGAATGTGGTGGAGAAAGGAGAAGATGTAATAATTATTTACTCCAATAAGTGACAAAAGCCAGGAGACAAAACAAGAGATTTCATTGATTTCAGTGTTTTCCAAATGCCCGCTTTTGGTCACTGATGGAGGCAAAATGTCCAGTTAATTGATGGTTTGATCAGATGCAGTATATTTGCTGTGGTGTTCTCAAGATATATCTTGTCCAGTTCCTCCATTTGTCTGCCTTCATGTAAAACTGTGCATCTGACGGGACAGTAGCAACAAAGTGAGATGCCAAGGAAGGTCAAATTAGAATAGCCTGTTTCAAGGCAGAATCTCATGAGCTTTAGGGACCACTCTTAGAGCAGCTAAATGCAGCTAAGATGCATAATGAATTATGAGTCCAATGATGACCTTCACCAGTGAGATTAAATATATATGAGCAATATTTCCATGTCTGTCCCAAGAGCTTTTAAAGGACAATTTTGCACTTCTTTCTTTTTTAAAAAGTATCATTTCTGCATAAGTAGAATGACTGAAAATCACCATCTCCATAATTTTCACATTTCCTGCTCTCTGCTGCTGCCTCTGTAAGGACATAATTAGTCACTTAGTTCTGATGCTGCCCAGATAATTTTCATACTTTGGCTGCATCACTGTTCCCTTAATTTTCAGCGTAACAGATTTTTTTTTATATCTTATTTACTTAAGAATATTTTAACATTACACAACTAAAAAGGGGCATGAAACAAATAGCAGTGGAAGCATACCATGTTTTGATAATCGCCTCTGTTCCTGGGGACCAATACTTAAGTATAACACTTTCTTTTCAAAAGACAGAATTAAAAAAATTTTTGCCCTTTCTAAAAAAAAAAAAAAAAAAGA
>VWZG01008859.1:504275-523067 GCA_013396735.1 Grallaria varia
TGTTTCAGTGTTCTGACAGTTATTTGGAGCAGGTAGTCTGACTAGGTTGAAGAGTAACAGTTTGGTGACCCAGAGTCATATTTAAGCCTGAATACCTTTAAGGACAGAAGTCAGTATGACATTATTTTGAAACCCAAGAGATGATGATAAATGCCAAAATACTCAGGAGGGTGTGCGTTTCTGCTTCCCTACAGACCAGTTAATTTTTTACTTTGTAAACCGTCTATTAAACTTATGGAAAAGATCCAAACTGTCCCTTTTGGTTTATTTATTATATACCAGGGAAAAAGACAAGCATAAAAGTACTGATTAGTGCTCTCCAGTATATGCAGGCAGGATCCCAGTCACAGCTGATGCTAAAAAAACAGTGATCTGCCTTTGTTCAGAGAGCCAACACCCATACCCACTTAGATGTCCTAGGGACTTGATTTTCAAGGAAAGATATCTTCAGCATTTTGATCTGAGATGGCATTCTCAAAAAAAAAAAGTCAAGAGCAGGTTGAAGAACTGCTCCAGCCCAATGATTTCCAGGAATTTGTATGGTCAACATTTCCAGGTACTTCTGTTTAAAAAAAGTTGAATGGGCTAGTTGAGGATAAGTCCTTGACAGTGTTTCTAGAAAGTAGTGTTTTTAAGATCTAGTTACATAAAATCTCAAATATAAAATTGCTCTAATGTGCAATTATTCTAATAAAGTTTTCCTGAGGGTGGCAGTTTGGTTTAGTTCTGCCACTCTGAATACAGCTTTAGCCACAAATACACTGTAGATGCATTTTGAAGCAGTTGAAGCTAGTCTGCTGGCAGGTATTTTAAATAAGGCACCAGAAGCAGGGTTATCTTTTGGTGTAGCCTAGATGTCATTGAAGATTATGCTTCTCTGCCAGAGCCCCTGGGCGACTCGCGGAGGTTAAATATCAGTCTGGTAACGTAGAGAGGGAGTAGTGTGACCTACAGATGTTCTCCAGAGTCTTGTCAAATCAAATCCAGATCAAATCTCCTTTCAAAGAAATGCTTAGAGTCATACCTGAGCATTTTCCAGTACAACATTTTCACAAATATAGGAGCATTATGTCCATCACCATGGTCCTTTTTGGAGCTTATTCCTGCACAACCACTGTAAGCTGAGTGACCCTAACAGTTTTGGTTCCTCCTTGTCATGCTTAAAACTGTTCTCCAGTGAGGAAAATTGCATGTACCGTGTAATTGTGTACGCCTACTACTCCATATATATATATGTATTGGTATAAGAGGTATTTAAAACCTGTTTTTTCTCATTGGTAAACACTCAGTAAAATGACAATTATGTTTGAATGGGAATATTGTAATCTGCCTTTTCTGGTCTTCACTAAGTCTGCTAAATGTCACAGAATATCATATTAGAATAATTGATAGTCTGTATCTTGCAGAATTAGGTCTTTAGTGACGTTTTGGTAATAGAAGACCTGTTACTGCCAAGTCTTTATTAGTCAAGAGGCCTTGGGCTGTCTCTGCAGCTAACGTTCTAAAAAGCTTCCTTTATAAACTTGTGTGTTGGAGCACAGTATGATTTTCCTTGAAATTTGATTTCAGTTTTCTTAGGGAAAAGAAGAGATAGTCAACAGCAGTTGAAGACATCACCATTCATCAGTACTTCAGCATTATGGAGCAGTTCACACAGAAGTCAAGATACAAATATGGAAATAATTGCATTGCGGGTACCTTCAGTGACATTGGAATATTTAAATTCAAGTGTATGATATTTGCAAGGTACTCTGGTGGCTCCAAGTCCACCTAAGTCAAACCTAAGGTTTGACTGGAAAACTTTGCTGGGAACCTAAGATCAGGTGAGCTTCCATATGTCCAGAGGCATTGCCACTTTCTCTGTGCTGAACACCAAGTGCCTGTCTCAGACGTGTCCACAGGGGATCAGCACACACTCATGTGTAAAGTCCACCAGGACCTTATGCTGGGAAGCAGGGATGATGAATAGTCCTCAGCTTTATACAAAAATGTCTAATTTTCTCCTTAAGCACCCACTATGAGACTTTTCATTTTCTTGAAGTTCTGGCTTGAAGGGTGTGGGAGCATCAGCAGCAGGTGGGCGCAGGTTGCTGCCAGGTCCCTGCATGGCACATGGTGTGCCAGAAAACATCAGCAGGTGAAGAGAAATCACTGCATCAAAAACTGTGCTTCCGGCTGCTTGGGAAGTTGGTCTATGTTTCTGTGTCAAGCAATACCAAGGCTGAATGATTTGCTGAGAGCCAAGAGTGGGATTCCCTAACCTATGTCTTCGTGTTGTGGAAAAGAATGCCGCTCTGTGTGCTTACATTTGTATTGTGTTACATTCAAGCAAGCCCAGCCAGCTGGCCCCATAGCAGGGAACTGCTGTAGTGGGACTTCTCAGAATTGTTTTCTTCTCTATAAACACTTTAGGGAGTTTATAGAATCACAGAATATTTCTAGTTGGAAAGCACCTGTAGGTTTGTAGCACTCATCATCTTGGTTCCCTCTCAAACACCTTGCATAGGGAGAAAAATCGCTCCCAATCATGCTTGGGACCCCATTCATACATGTGCACCCTAGTAAGGGTCTTGACAGTTTTGTTGACATTACTGAACATATCTTATCTTAAAAGTATGACTATATGTGGCCCAGAAAATGAAGGGTTAAAAGATGTCAATACCACAGTCCCACTGCCATTACTAAGTTTAGGCCTGTATGCAACGTGCTTCCCTTACATTTTTAAAGAAACCAAAGATGGCCGGGCTTGCATTTGGATGTAAAAGTCAAACCTTTCTGTATGCGGTTTGCAGCCTGTGTGCCAGCAGGATGTTGTGGTGGGTGACAGCCAGGGCTGAAGTACTTCTGCAGAAAAGAAAACAAAACCAATTCACGTCAGCAGAAGCAAGAGGGAGTAAACGGTATAAACAGCGAAAACCAAATGATACTGTGAATTTTTGCTTTATGGCAATCCAGACTGCTAGTGATCATGCAAGCACATATTTTAGGTTGCTATGTTGATAATCTCCATTTTAAACAAAAAAAGAAACATTACTGAAACTGTCTAGAAAACTCCTGACTTGAGCTGTACCTTGCAACCTTGCTGTCAAGTCTCTTGTCACTCTCCTGTAAATGTAAGAAACACAGCTAATCTAATCTTTGCATTATTAGTTACAGATGATGGCAATGATCTTGGCCAACTAGTGATGTCTTGAGGGTATGCAGACAGTTGGCATTTTATCTATTTATAATAATTTTTGAAATGGCAGTGCCATCCCTTCACTCCCACTCTACCTCTCCCACACACACTCAGAATTTTATGAGTCAGGCTGCAAAAATATCAAGAAGCGGATGCAAAAATTAGATTTTGGAAAGTTCTTCAAAAGGCTTGAGATGCTTTTTCTTTGCCTTCCTTATTTTCGGGCGGTGAATGGGTCATATTTCCAAGCTGCTGTCTGTAGTACAGGGGCAATGTTTCCATTAAATCTAAAATCTGATAGTATTGTATGGTTAAGGTCAGGCCACAAAAGAAATAATTTTTTTTTTACACCAGATTTCTAAGAATGATTCTGTATTCCATAGCATCTTTATTTTTGCAAACATCTAGAAGTCAATGGGACAGTTCACACGAGATCAAGCCAGCTATTAGGCTGTGCCTATAGAAGCAAGGGGGCAATCAGTGTGAAACTTTTACCTAGTCCTGACTGGAACATCTGCTTTACTGATGCAATGGTGCAGATGACAGTATCATCTAGACTTCCATTTAGCTGCTTTCCAAATACTTTTCTTGACAGGGTTTTTTCCCACTAATACAGAAAAAAGATTTTTTAAATAATACATATAAAACATTGTTTTGGACAGACTTGGTGGTGAGAGAGGCAGATGGAGACAAATACCATGCTGGGCTCTTTTTGGATTTCAGAAAAAAAGGCTAACAACAACTACATTAATAAAATAGCCATTTTAATAAGAGAACACAGACAGAAACATAGTAAGTAATTCTTATTTCCCTCCAGGTTGTGCAGCATCAGATAGGCCCCAGATGGATTTTCCCATGGCGGGTCCCTCTAAGGAGAGGTTCTTCCCTTATGGACCTTTGAGCTATTAAATAATATCCTTATATGAAAACAACTCTTTTCCTAAAGGACATTTGCACAAGAACTACTCACTACACTTTCAGATGAGGGCAAGGCCAAGTGGGTGGTGTAATTGCTGGTACTGAGCAGGAGCTGTCCACAGGCTCCTCTCTCAATAATAAGGTGGCCGTGTTTGTCCCATAGTCAAGGGATCGGTCTGTGCAGCACAGCACAGGCTGGAGGCCACACTGGACATGAGGCATGGCACAGCACAGGCCTGAGACTGCTCAGGTTCACTGTGGAGTGCATGACTGACTCTTTGATGCACAGCAGACTCCTGGTCAGGATCACTGCACAGATGAACTTTAGTTGATTTCTTAACACTACTCCTTGGCTTACTTTTGAAATTAAGTCATTTAATGTACCAGTGAAAATGGGAAGAAAAATTGGGAAAGTACTTTCTGTTATTGTTTTCAAATAGAATTAATGGTCTTTGTGAGAACTCGGGTGACTCACATGTTGGAGTGGACCTTAAAAACTGTCCCAGGGGGAATTTTGCCAAATACACATTCTCTATTATGTAAGAACCATACTGTATCACGTAGAGTTAGAATATTAAGAGGTACCTAATCCTACTGGGTGTCATGTCCTGTTTCTGTGCCTTCTTCTTCTTTTTTCAAAATCTTGGTCTTTTTTGATTTCCAGAGCTGCCAGGCACTCTAATGTTGGCCCATGTTATACTGACCCACACATTTCTTTTCCACCCTGTTGTGTCTGATCTGCTGATTGACTGTGCGTGGAGCAGACTGAGGGAGCTGTGGTTACAGTCAGAGATGAAGCATGTAGCGGCAGCAGGGACATGACTGAGTTTCATTTGGTAATATTCACTTGCATTATTCCAAAAGACATGCTCTCTCCTGTAGTCTCTTGCCTTTGCTTTTTGCAGAAATTTCATGTCGTACATGGTGGAGCAAATGAAGCAAGGAGCCTCATTAATTCCCAGTCTTGCTACTTTTTCTTATTGCTGTTCTCACTATATGACAAGATCCTTGTGAGGAAACAACCCAAGAGAGTAACATTTAATTAAAGGTTATCTTCCATTGTACATACACTAGGATCCAAATTAAGGCTGCATGGAAGGGGTGATTTATAATTCTGGAGTATTTAACCTCAGTCTATACCATATTATGTAAGTACTGTATGATGAACATACATACTTATTGATAAGCATTATCTCCATGTTGATAAGCATTTCTACATACAACTACTCCATGAGGAAGATGGATCCAGGGTCTCACTCTGGATCCCTGTAGAACTTGTTCTTGGTAGCACACTCTATCCTCCCCCTTCACAGAGGGCTCATCCTCCATTATGTTGGCAGGATATTGGTGGGGCAAATGCAGGCGGCAGAAGGAGTGCAGCAACCTGAAAAATGCTGTTTGTCATCCAAGCTTGAATGGAACTCCATGGAAGGCAGGCAGCGCACTTGTCACCACTCCCTCCTGCAGACTTGCAAAGGCTTGCTACAAGGCAGAGGTAGCACTGAACTCCTTCAGAAAAGGTCAGATATTTTTTGCAATAGCAAAGACTAATCAAGATAAATATGTAACTCCTCACATCGTGCACATACAAGTTCAGTTTACTCTCTCATATCATTCTTACTGCTGATCTAAGTCATGGCAAAAGGCAGGAAAACTTCAGAAGAATGATTTTGGTGTGCTTGGAAATTTGGTAAACTTAGAATTATATTTTATTCTTTTTTCTGTGAATACACAATGGCTTTTAGAAGCAAGTGTAATGTTTAAACACATCCTGTCTGATCCCACATCACTAATTACATTTTACCAAGCCAATTGGCAGCTGTCTGTTCCTAAATCCTCTTTTTTGAGATTTCCTTTCTTAACATTTCCTATTTGCATAGTACTAGGTCTCAGACAGTGGAAGTCAAGCATAAATAATATATAAACTGGATGCAAGCTATGTTTCCCCTTCAGTCCTCAAGGATGCCTGTGAGCAAGGTTAGAGGATGAGATGGTAAAGATGATAGTGTTTTCCTACTCTCTGGCTGATGTTGCCCATAGGAATAAAGCTGCTGTGCTTCCACTCTTTTTTCACTTCCATTTTATGTAACTTCCACAATTTTGTGAGTGTCCTTCATCTTTCCATTGTTTTTCTGCTTGTTATAGCAAGGCAATCTCATGGAAAAAAGAAAATTGTATCTCCAGCTTCTTTCTTCTTGCAGAACAGGGCATTTGTCCACTGTGGCTTTTCACAATGGTGGCAAAATGATGTAAAATTATTACTAGATCAGAAAAGGTGTTTGTGGTCAGTTTGCACAACAGCAAGTGATTACATCAAGTGCAAACTGCTGTAGGATTAGGCCCAGTGTTCCTAAATATATGCAGAGCTAGAAAGGGTAAGTTTTATTGGAAGTTTTCCAGCAGAAAGTATTTGATCGTGCAGCTTGTACTTTGAAGTTTGTTGAATATGTCTCAATCAGAGCTGTAGGACTGGGCTCAACATATCAAAAGCGGTTTGAATCTTCCAAGATCATGTCGTTTTTTCCATTTCCAAACCTGATGGCTTCAAGTCATCACATTCCACCACAGCTGAAGTGATTTATATATCTTCGTGCCACAAACAGCAGTCTTCCAAACTGGAAGTCTCTCCATGAAGTATTAATATTCCCCAATGATTTCAAATCACTTTGCACACTGTAAAAAGGGCTAGGTGATTAACGCCCTTAAAACCTCCTTATGTTTGGCAGAGATTTACATTTCAATCCCAGGCAGGTAGAAAACCAGGCTGATACAAACCACAAGATGTATTATTTTTTACCTTTGACTGTGAAAAGTATTTCCCAAGCTTTTTTTGCTCTGCTAGTCAGCTAAATGTGTCTGTAAAATTACTCTCTGCCTCTAAACTTCAGCAAGTTCTTGTAAAACAAGCAAGAAAACTGGTGGTATTTTTTTTGGCGTAAAATGTAAACCCTACCACTATTATATTATGCTTCCTGAAACCAGATAACTGTTTCTTATTACCCTTCCTTCTGTCTTTTTTCTTCTCCATGGGCTGTACAGAATCTCCTGTTCAGCATGGGGCATTGTTTATATAGACAAAAGGGTGGCTCTGAGACTATACAAAGCAGATCCAAAGCTACATTCAAGGATTAGAGTAAACTTACTGGATTTCTCCCTCCTCTTCCCTTTCTGTGATCTGGTAAAGTGAGGGGACTTAGAGTAGCAGCATGTGAGGTGGGATCAGTGGGCACTGATGTGTTGGTTGGAAGCAGATGGACCTTGCAGATTAGTTGCCAATAGATACAAAAGTATTTGCACAGTTGGGGTAAGAACAGTCCAGTGTGGAAATTCTCCTTTCTTTTTTTTTTTTTNTTTTTTTTGACTGATGAACAAGCTGTCCTTTTACTTTCTGGAAAGAAAAGGGAAGAATTACTGCTATTCCTAACCACCTGCAAGCACAAAATCTGTCCCCTCTACCTTTGTGCACATAAATACCGCCCTCATTATGATGGTTCTGTCTGGAGATGAACTGCTCCAGTTGATTCACATTCTTTTCTTTCCTCATATTCTGTTTGCTCTACTACACTTTTGTTTCCCCATACAGCTGGAATCCCTGCTGGTATTTTGGATCACCAGAGTTTTGCCACTGAACTAGTAATGTTCACAGACCTAGCCCTTGCTATTAGCCCTCCCGAATGTAAGTGCCAAAACCTATGTGTTTGCCTTACCTCATCAAACTGGAGCTAAATTCTGCTGTCAGCACATTGCTGCCATATCACTCAGTCAGTCCCACTGAAGGCTACAATGCAGGGCAATATCAGCCCTGTACAATACTTGCGGTGCAAAGTGCAAAGCTTCTTTGATAAAAGGATTCCTGAGTATGTGACTAAGGGATTTCAGCAGCAACCTGGAGAGGAAAAAAGCTGAACCACACAGCTCTTTTATAGTACAGATAATTACTGATATGTTAGTAAGGTAAATCAAATGTCAGCTCCCCCAGAGCATTAGGTTTGGCCAAGCATCTTATTTTCTCTGCAAAGTTTGATGTAGGGTTTTTAAAAATTATTTATTTTTGACATTTTCTTTCTTTGTCCTGTAGTGAAAGGAAAGGTCTGCAACCTGAACCATACCTCCATGCTTATATCAAGACCAGGCATGCCATGTAGGACCAGGCAATCTCATGGTCCTACAAGCAGAGAATCTATAGGATGAACTGAGCCATAATAACAGGACGAAGAAGTTTGTGCTGGTTTGCCTTTGAAAAGAAGAGTCAGCTATGGGACCTGTGACACACTTACTGTGATGCCTCTGAGTATAAGGGAAGTCCAGGCTGTTGGTTTTTTTTAATGAGAAGCTTTTAATCTTCACATGTAGGAAATGTTGAAAATTACATGAAAATGAAACATTTGCTCTTCCTCAAAGCTTGTCTCTGTTATTTGTTGTGCCTGCTATTTTGCTACCATAGAAGCAACCAGAAACCCCTAGAACTACAGCATGGGGCTCCTTGAGACCTCAACAAAGAATAAGTTACAAGAAGCCAGAAGTTAGGAAGTGCAATGTGCTTCTCACAAAGAGGGTCCATGTCACGTTGGCTGCCACCTTCCCCTGTTCCAGAGGAGCTAACTTGAGTCTGACTTTGGCAGAGATCAGTTGTGTTGCCTGAAGGGAGCAGGATGAAAGCCTACTAGAAAGCTTGGATAGCTGTTTCTCGATCCTGGCACTGGCCTCAGCTCTTTCTGTGACCTCTTTTTCCTGTATATAAGATGAGAGTTTTAGTGTTTACTTAATTGGCAAGGTGAAATGATAATTAATTTGTCTTGGTTTTTGCAGTCTGATATACAGAGTGTGATTAGTCGCAAGGCAGGCACACATCACCCCCAGGCAGGCCACCTTCAGGCTGTTCACAGCAGAGTGAGTGTGAACCCCAGCAGGAGCAGCTGCTTTAAACTTCTCCTGAACCAGGAAGGGACGTGCCTGGATTTTCCCTTCCTAGGTTCCACATAAAAGCGGTTGTTTTTCTGTTACCTGAAGGTTTAGTGCAGGTGTGGCTGTTTTGAACTCACGTTGTTAACCATTTCCCAACCTCTGGGCTGGCCCTGTGCATGGTGATGAAGATCCAGCTGGTAGTCATAGGTGGCCAATTGCATTACAGATTGCCCAGAAATATCATCCTCATCCTTTAGTCAGGGCAATGCCTCCCATGAAGACTAATTTCAATCTAATTGTAACAATATTCTTGGAGTATCAAGAGACATAATACAAAAAGATTGCGATGACAGCAATATAAATCAGCACAGCAGTTAATGGGAACACCCCACAGGCCATTCAAGCATATGCTTTCATTAACTGGTCTTAATTCTGTGGATACAGTTTTTTCCTCTTTCCCTGGAAAGGACTTACAGGTCTGGACATTAAATCTATCTGAGTTTTGTAACAGAGACATGAACAACACTTCAATCTAAATTTAAACTCAATACCTGACAGACCTGCTCTTTCTGATTAGAGATAAGGGAACTTAGGAAAAACAAAAAAAGCTCAGCTCCTCCAAGAAGCATCATCTCTTCTCAGTGTTTCCAAAGACTGAATATCACCTTCACTCTCTGCCCTTTTCATCATGTGCCTGGGGCTATACTCCATAAATTCTCTATGGATTCACTCAAATTGCTAGAGCTCGTGGCATTGCTACAGATTCCAATGCCAGCTTCTCCTTTCTGTAGTGCAGAGGTCTGTACTACAGAAAAGGGAAAGGAGCCTTAATGATCTATCCCAAAGGCCCCAGTCTTACTTGGGGATATTGAGGAACGATGGAAAATTAGATAATGAAAAAGACCTCTCAATTTTTTTTCTCCTTTCTGGCTGGTAGCAGATTTTTTTCTGCTGGAAATTACCTACATACTACAATTTCATTATTATAATTTACACGCATGTTTCCTGGAGTGAAACTCCGTGATACTCAACCCACTTTTCCTTTGAGAGTTGAAAAATACTTTTGCTCCTTACAGCCAGAAGAGACCTTTCAGTCTGTAATAGGAATGGCATTAAGTCAACAGCAACAGCTGTGCCAAGCAGAGATGCTGTTGGCATTTGTGTAGCATCTTTGTTTTATTTATCACCTTTATGCATCCCCATCCTGCCCACATCATCCCAACTGTTACTTGTGGCAGAAGTGTACTGAGTTGATACCTAATGGAGTCTGCTCCTGAAAATCACAAATCTCAGATGTTCAAAGCAGCAGCCAGGCCCAGAGTAACAGAATCCCTCACATTCCGGGTATTTTCCTATGGTGAAGCAAGTATATTTGGCATTCTCTTATATTCTCCTTTTTGAGTTTTCAGATTGTCCTGAAAGTTTTTCTTCAACTTCCATTGAAATTATCTGAGGTGACCCCTGTTAATTCGATGCTGTACCTTGCAGTGGGGACTTTGAGAGAGACCTCAGGTTGCAATACCCACTGCCTGGATTGTGTCTTCATACAAGTAGCCCAGGATGATCCAAGAGGGTGGAGGTAAAGCCAAGCATAAGTTATGGTCTGAATAAGCATGGAGAAGATGGTGCTGGGAAAATCTCCTGGGATCTTGCTGTTCTTAGCACTGGCAATTGGCCATGCCAGACCCCCTTCTGAGAAGCTGTCTCCGGCTTGCTGGTTTCTGCCTCGTACAAGGAAGCAGTTTTGTACATTGTTTGTAAACAGGTGGAGCTGTGTCAAAGACACCCACCTCTCTTATCATTACTCTTCCTAAAAGAAAATTACTACAGAACCTTGAATTTTGGCTAAGCATTGAGGTAAAAACACAAAAAGAAGAGAAACTCTAATTTAAATACACAGGTTATGCCTGGTTCTCTCCAGGCATCCTGCAAGATTAATTTTCTTTTCCTCCTTACCCCCTGCCTGAGGCACCACATTGTCTCTAATGCAGGATTCACTTGGGAATGTAATTTCTCTTGGAAGCCATTCTTCCTTGGTATTTCTGATTATTTTTTTTCCCTTGGAATTTGCCATTTGCAGGAAATATTAATGATTTCTGAGTTTGATATGATAAGGGCCAAAGCTAAAAGTGAAAAAAAGAAAACAAAGATAATTGTCCTTGAGCTGGGATTATAGCATTTTCAGACAGCCTCATCTAACTAGAACACTCCTGAAATACAGTATGCATTTTTGTATAATTTCAGGATAGTGTTCTGAGGTTCTTAGAAAGTGCTCTGTAGATGCATAGTGCCATTGATTTTTCAGAGTAAGGCTTGATGTTATCCATGGATTTCAAGGCATTTTACAAAGGACAGCCATATCACAGTTCTTATTCTAACAAACATGAGATTTTAAACTAGAGAGGATGATTTGCTCAACATCATACCATAAGTGTGTGGAATTGCTGGGAAGAGAAGGCAAATCTCTTGGAAGAAAAGTCAATATCCACAAAAATTTGCCAGCAGTCCCCATCCCTGTATCTCAGCATGAACTGAAGGTTTAATTGGCTATGTTCACAATTTTGAGTCACTAATACAGTCTGTTGGAATTGAAGCTATTTCTGAGTGACCTCTCTCAAAGCTTGCAGTTTCATTTATTCGTGGGGTTTAGTGCCGTATTGACAGCTTCCCAATTTGTCTTGTTCTGTTGGCCTATAGAAGAATAAAATGGACTATTCTGCAGACCTGAGTCTACACAAAGAAATTGTACACTATTGGCAGATAAAATGGGAAAATATGAAATAACTAAGCTCCCTTTGGCATCTACTGACTCAAGTTGGATTAGTACAGAGAGAAAGGTCAAAGTACTTGCAAATTCCTTCTCTCAGCTGGGGGGAAGCAAGCAGAAATCTCAGAGGTAGAAAGTACATTCTACAATGGGGAATTTTGACTGATAATATAATAACTGAGCTGAGAAAGAGGGGGAGGAAAATCCCATTGATTTAAGTTAAATGTAACAGCCATAGCTATGAGTAGGTTTTGTCTCCATTTAATAATAATGAAAAAGGTTTAAAATTAAAACAATTGGTAAAAAATTATTAATTTAAAAGCAATTAGTTGAAAGAGATCTGTGAGTGACATCATCAAGGTTAAGAAAATGTTTTCTGAGTTTAATTTTTCTCTTTTTTTGCATTGTTTTCATACAGCTGCAAGTTACGTCTCTTGCTTTGTTACAACACATCTTGTTCAAAGCGATTTTTAAAATCCTCCCAGTTAATGTTTTGGTGAACAGTAGAAGTTGAAACCAGAAGCAGAATTTCCCTGAAAACTAAATAGTCTTATTTGCTTTTTAAATGGGAAATGATGAATTTCATGCTTCTGAAAGCAACTGACTGGGACTTGGATGCTCAGTCCAGGCTCCAGAGGCCTTGTGACATTTAATATGCAAATTTTCTCTTTTTTCCTATGCCATCAATTCATTATGAACCCTTTGTCAGCAGCATCTTCTCCCCTTCCTTCCCCTTCCCTCCCCTCCCATTTGGGGGTCCATGTAGTACAAAGCCAGAAGCAGTGTTGTCCTAAGACCTCTAAGCTGCCTAATACAGGCTAACTCCTTTGCTTACAAGCAGATCCAAGAGAATGGACTCCCTGCTGGCTTTGGGATCTTTGTAGGGTTGAAATATACTTCAGGCTCTTTTTTGGGATCCATACATTTTTTTATCAGGTGCTGGACTCATGACTGCTGTCACTGGTGGCTTAGGTCATGATCTGAGCCATATGCTGGAACACAGTTTGGTGGACACCAATAGCAGGTGAGTGATTCTCTGCCGCACATTCTCTAACTGTACCAGTCAATGCCTCCCATGAATCTGGAGGGAAAAAAAACCCAAAAGCTCACACAGACCTATAAGATATTCTATGACAGATTTAAAGCCTGGAATATGTGTTTCTGTAAAATATCCTCACCCCTTGCTATACTTAGGCATGTTCTCAGAACAATCAGTCTGGATTAGCTCTTAAAATAAAATTAAAGTTGCAGCAGCAGTCGTAACAGGGTTGTCACTAGCAAGACCCAGCCTCGGTGCATGCTGAGGGGAACAGCTGGTGCAGAGAAATGAATAGCCAGCTATTGTCCTTGCACCTGGCCGGTACCAGCTCCCACAGACAGAGAAGATAAACAGGGAGACCACGGAAATGACTGGTGTATTTTTCTGGAGAAGAACAAATTAAATAATAATTGTGGCAGAAATATATGGTGTGTAGGAATTAGGTAAAAAGGAAATGTCATGAACATGATCTTCTACTTGCCCCCCATCAATGAAAGCTCTCTAGCTCCCTTGTCCTAGGGACAGAAAGACATTGGGGTGAACATGGAAAAAAGGGGAATTGCCAGACCAGAGAATGCAAATGAGCCTTCCAGCACACTGGATGAGACTCTAATCCTCATTATTCTTTGCAGGTGCAGTGGAGATTTTGATTGTTGCTTTTGTTAGCTAAATGCAACAGAGATATGATTTGTACAGGAAGCCCATCTGTTTATAAGAATGAGGATGACTGGAAAACAGCAAGGCTGAGCTCAGCCTGCCCTGCTGCTTACAATGGAGGGTGTATGCAACTGTTACAAACATCAGCAATGTCTTCAGACATGGAATATGGAATAACCGACTGTTATCACCACGAAGGGTTTTACCTGGTGACTGGGAAAGGACAGAGAAACCTGCTGCACTGGCTGTGCACAGGAGGCTGGAGAAACAAACCTTGTGCCTATGCTTGCAGCTTCAGCCACCCTCGTCCAGCAACAAGGAAATAAGGTCTGGGGCAATGGGACTGTGTTTCAGCACAAGGTGAACATCATGCTCATGCTTCGCTTTGGAGTCAGGGCCTTCACCTTTGATTGTTAGTGCTCAAACTTCCTTGAGCACAAGGGACTGCATGCAGCACCCACTCTCCTTAATTTCACGTACAGCTCTGCAGTGCTCTGCAGCTTCCCTGCCACAGATGTCTAAACCAATCTTCCCATTAAATTGAGTAACAGCAATTAGTAATAGTATCTCCTGAGATGTCATTATAAATCCCCAAACCCAGGCATTTACACATAATTAGTGATAGCAGGAGAGACTGATCCCCTGCCTGTTGCTCTTCCCAAGGGTGGCAAGCATTTCCCCCGCTGAATTTTTGGAAACTCGGTCCACTTTTTCAAAAGTAAACACCACAAAAGTGAAATAAAGACTTCACCATTCCTTCTCCTTCAACAGCTGTTGCTGTATCACCTGCCTACAGATGCAAGGAAAACTTGCCTGTGTGTGGCTTGGAGTCTTTGCAGAAAATAGCATCCATTATTCAAAGAATGAGTTACAACTCACGTATTACATGTTTACATGTTGTTTCCTTTTTTTTTTTTTTTTTTGGTTAAGAAATGCCTAGAAGAAATGCTAGCAACTTCTTTGCAGTGAACACTCAAGGAGAACTGGAAAAATTTGCAAGTTATGGATAATTTTGTGTTTTGCAGCTTCCCAAAAAACAGGTATTTTTCACAGACACATGATATTCCCTTGGAAAATCTATGCCTGGCCTGTAATCTCAACAATAACTATGTGAAATTGATACTATTTTCTTTAACTTCATCACCTACCAACTTCTCAATAGCAGCAGTGAAGGTAACAAATGCCACAAATTTTCCCTCAGTAGTTGCTAAAGCTGTGAATGTGCTGCTCTGGAATGAAAGCTCCCAGGACTAGAAAAATACTTTTGGCTTTGCATGAGTCTGCATTCAGCCAGTTGTCACAAATCATTTCTGAGCTGAGAACCTCACATTTTCTGATTAAACCACTTTTCCCTGGCAAACTTCACTGGCCAGCTGTGATGGTAACAGCCTGTCTGACATTATTTCACATTAGGGACAGAGAAACATGCTTCAGGAACCCAGGTTTTATTGTCTTAAAAGCTGGAAGGATTCATATAACACTACTCAGGAAAAACACTAAGTGACTTCTAGGACCAAAACTCCTTACAGAGAGTGGGTTGAAGAACCAAAGGCATTTCATCTCTTGCTTTCAGAATTTCAGCCAAAGCCATTGAGGAGAGGGGAGCTGCAGCACAGATGTTTCTGGGCACTCAGCTTGGGGTTTTACCAACAGGGGATAGGAGGTGAAAGACCACTGGGGCACCAGTGGAGATCACAGACGGGGGTCACAGAGTGAGAGGATGAGAGATTCATCTCCCTTAAGAGCAGGTATTTTTGAAAGAGAACTAACTGGAGCCCACATGTGAGTTTTTGGTCCTCTTAAGAAGTTGGGTGAGCAGTAACCTGTTATCTGGATAGGTGACGGTAATAGCTAGCAATAAAATAAACCAATCAAAGAATTCAATTTTGTCTCCCACAAAGGATTTTTTTTTTTTTATTTCTCGGTTTTGGGTAGTTCTATTTGATCAGCTTGTACCTAGACTTGAATTAACATTTTAAAGTTGTGGAGAACTGCAAAGGTCTGAGTTTTCACTATTTTAATATAATTCTTTCTTTTTGACCTTAGGCTTACATAAAAGCACCTACATAGAAATTTTATAATATAGGTTATTTGTATTAAATATTTCTGATGGAAAATCCAAAAATGGATCTTCCCATTACCTTGCTCTCACATTTTTGACAGCCATGGAGTGGAATATATATCTCTCTCTCTGTCAGCAATTTAAGTAAAATGGCACTATTTTATCTACTCCCATTTCTGGTCAATTGAGTCTCTTTTCAGAGTATGACCCTGATTTCAAGTGTCTAGTCTGTATCTATTAAGAAAGCCTAATTTGTTCCTAAACCATTGTGCTGATTTGGTGCAGTAATTTATTTCTGTTATTGATATTTTCAAGCTCATTTTTTAACCTCAAAGGAGATTACGCCAAAAATGAAGTACTGGCCAGTACCTGTAAACCCAAAATATATTGCTTAGGGGAATTTTTCTTCTCTGTAGAAAACAGACGTAGTGTGATCCTTTCTGTGTGCAGCTCTTTTGAAGTATACAAATGTGATGCTGCTTATGCAACTACAGATGGGGCCTTTTATGTTCTAAATCAAAATTCAATGAGATTTAGTAATTTGTGAACGGCTGCAAATCAAGTATGCTAAGGTCAGCTTTCTGGCACTGATGTAGGATTGTATAGGATAAAAAATAAAACATAAAATACACAAACAAATAAAAGGCTGTAAGGTGACGTTTTGCTAACAACTTCCCTGTTTATTTATTAAAGGAGATGTATCTATTCTGATACAGGAACTCCTGAGAAAGCATGATGAATGGAAAAGATTCAAGTGTGAACAAAAATCTGGTTAAGTTTTCCAAAATTCATGTGAATGATGTAACTATTTACCTGACTTCTAAAATAACTCATTTCAGAGTGAAATGGTCACAACTACTCTATGTACTATATACAGAAAAAGAGATACATATTTTTGAGTTACGAAAAACAAAGCTTCTGCAAAGGACTGGATTACAGAGAGAATTTGCAGAACCAGTTGGTGTGGACTTGTTGCCCTCGTCAGAAAGATGCATCTCCAGGACAAGTCCTGGCTGATAATGTGCAGTAAGGCCTTGCTTCCATGGGACAAGGAACAGGAAGGCCTTTGTGGAGAGGCTAGTGGAGACCACCCATGTTTAGGGATCCTCATTATCCCAGGTCTAAGTAGGACTTGTACCAGGGGATTGTGCCAGTCTCGTTCCCCTGCCAGACCAGGCCTGGAAAATCAGGACACATCGTAGCATCAGTACTTGCCACAGTTACAGAAGTCTTTTCTCACCCCCAGAACATTACAGCAAATCTCCATGACTGCTGAAACTGCCACGAATTACTCTGACTTCTGCACTTGATTTCTATGATCTCCCCCTGAGATGGACTTGCATGGCAAAACCCTTGCAAGAGCGTAAAGGCTGACTGGACATCACCAGGATTTGACCTTCCAAATCAGGAAGCTGAAATTTTGCAAAACTGATGTTTGAGATGTTACACTCCCTTACTCAGCCATGGAAACTACTCCCCCACCTCTTCTGATGCATGGTAAGGAGCTGTCGTCTTGTCTCAAAATTACAAATTTAGTCAATTTAGTGTCAAATTTAGGCTGACATTCTGCACGTACTCTGGATATGAGAATCAGGCTTCTATTTTACATCCATGGGGTTTTCACTGTTTTATAGGAACTTGAAGACTTAAAAAGTTTTTCTTGGAAAACTTGCCCCGTTACTGCAGGCAAGCACCTTTACATGCCTCTGAGTGAGACAGTGGAAGGGATCTTTTTTTTTTTTTTTTCTCCTGTGTATACCTAAAGAAGGGTGACATCTGCTCTCCCCAAAACAAATATATGTTCTAAAACTGAGACGGCTGGAATCAAGATTTGTCCAAACCTGTGGTGTCAAAAATTGGCTATGCTTCCTCCATTCCTCCAGTTTCTAAACAGAACTGCAATTGAAGCTCCAAAATTGTGAACCTTAAGGTAGGCAGGGCATTTAGCCATGGGAATCCAAGATACTGAAAAGCACATAATTTCAGGTTTCCATCAACACAAGAAATTGCTTTAAAATCTCTCTAAAATGTTGATTTCTGCAGAGAAATGAACTAGGCTATGTGACTCAAAACTTCTTGTCATAGCTGCTTCAAAATACATATTGAAAATACAGTGGGTAATTTTCTTGGAAAGCTAAGGCCCTGGTTTAGGTAGGCCCAGGTACAAGATGATCCGGGATGTATGTCCAGTCTCTACTAGGAAAAGATTTAGGAACAGGTCAAGCCCATTGGCCCAGTCACTAAAGATAAAATTGTGACTTTGACTTACAAAATGTGGCACTTTTCCATCAGACAGACCCATCCACTTTGACTTGACCTCTAGACCCCAGCTGGCACAGGCTTGCTGTTGTCCTCCCAGCCTGGATCAGTCACAGACTACTAACCATAACCACTTGACTTCTTGCACACCCATGTGCTTCTTCCGTAAGGAAATCATGGAAACCTAACCTGCAAGATCTGGATGAAAAGGAAAAAAGTTAATCTTTGTGCAACAAAAAGCTTGACAAGCTCAGAATCACAGCTCATCCTGGGAGTTGGTGTAACGTTCTTACAATAGGTTGTAATTTTTTATTCCCAAACTGGATAAGCTGGTAGGTAGCCATGTGAGCACAGTTGCAGATGGTACCTTTATGAGCGGGGAGCCGCCACCCGTCAGCCAGGAAAAGGCATGTCACGAGTGCTGCTGTTTTGCAGCTGATAGGCAGCATCTCGCGTCCCTGGGTGCAGGAATCCCGGGAATATTAGTTACCTGCTTTCCCACCGAGCCCGGACTCCTGCAAGAGATGAGGCTCCTGCCCCTCCACAACGCCTCTGTCGAGGAACGGCGCTTCCAGCTCTGCTCCAGGCGTACTGTCTTCACCTAACTAACATCCTGAAGGTTCTCCCCGTTATCCACTACCCACGGATCTACCCCTACCAGGAATCACGAGATGACAAACCCCAAAGTCAGGGGGTACTGTCGTAAGGCTTTGTGCTCCTTGACCCGCCCTCCAACACGAGACCGCATTGTTTTGGTTTCCCCCACACACCCCCCTTTCATTCCCGTACATCCAGGTGACATTTTCCAGCCGTTCCCCGCTATTTGGACACTCACGCGGCCAGGATGCCGCGGCGGGACCCAGCCCACACCGCACGGGCCGGGGCTGCGGCGAGAAGCGCGCACAGAGACCCCCGCCCCGGGTCCCGCTACCCTCGGCTGCAGCTTCCTGGCGCTGCCGCCCCGCCCCGGCTGCGGGGGTACCGGCCCCGGCCCCGATCGCCGCTCC
>VWZG01008859.1:523612-613392 GCA_013396735.1 Grallaria varia
GCGGGGGCTCCGCGGCGCGGTGTCCCCTCCCGGAGAGCCTCCCGGCGGCGGTGCGGGGCGCGCTGCCCCGCGGCGCCCTGTGCTATGTTCATGGGCGGCGGGGCGGCCGGGCCGGCAGCGCGGTGCGCGGGCAGAGCGCACCCCCGGCGGCGGCGCCTCGGCCGGTTCGGCGCTCAGCTGGAAAATCCCCACTTTTATTTCATCGCGGTGGAAAATGGAGTCCCACTTCTCAGTGCGTTTCGTTTGGCGTTGTACAGCGGTTGGGTTTGTCGAGGGAACGTGCTCACTGTTTTTTTCATCGACCATTTTATGCCGCCTTTGGTCGGCGGGTTTGGTGTTGGTTGGCGGCAGTTTTGGTGAGGTGTTTGCTTGCAAAAAACTTGTATTGCAACGCGTGTTTGTTTTGCTCCGAAGGGATCTGTCAGGCTAAAAGGCAGGCGGGGATTTTATTACACTTTTTGCTGAGCCAAAAAACTCCACCTCTTAGGTCTGTTGCTGGGTTTACAAACAGCACTGCAGAGTCCCTACGCTTGACTTTTTTCTGCTCACAAGTTGAATTTCAGCTTTTTACTCTTGATGCTTTGTAAAAAGTAAGAGGATAACTGCAACTGGTTTTAACCTTTGTGGCAGTAGTTTTGCCTGGCTGCTTTTAGCTAGAAAGGCAGTTTCAAGAGTCACGGTTTGGTTTTCAAGATGTCTGATTCCTGTGTATTATTTAATGGAAACTTTTCCTTGGAAATATTAGCACTTTATTACGAATCACTTTAGTTCACGAAGGTCTTTGCCAGACTGCATTTTTAAAGGTATTAATTACTCCAGAGAACCATGGAGAATGCTTAGAATTTCCTTTTTGGGTTTGTTTTGGTTTTTTTCTTTACTATTTGTTTTAAGTGACTGAACAAGGGGGGTAAAAAAAGAAGGGTTAGCAGAAGTTAGAGAATTTCTAGAGCATTTTCCTCATGATTTCGGTATGGTGATGTAAGATATCCAACATCCACTTTGCAGGTCATGTCTCATACATACTGTTTGCTTTTATTTAGGTGGGGAAAAACACTGTTTTGAATTTTTTTTGCTCAAGCAGAAGTGGCAGCAGAGGTACATTTCTGGTGTGGCTTTTTGCCTGTGGATAATGAGGTGATGTTCCACTTGCAGATGCCCCAGAAGGTGATTGCCAGTGTACAGTGGTAGTGGTACAGCTTGCTGGTTGAACAGGTTGTCAGTTTTCTTCAGCTGTAAGACTGTGTCCCAGGTGCTTCACATGTTCTTCCTCTGTGCTGGGCAGCTTCCTCAGAAGTTGAGGCTTGCCTTTTAGAAATCTAACCTGAGGTGCTCCTTTATTCTCCCTTGCTGCCTCCATATGACTTCACTGTTCAGAAGCATCCTTGACTCTTTTGCCCTTCCCCCTTTCCCCCCACCCCCTTACAACAGAAGTACAGCATTGGCTTTGACACTTGCTGTAAGTGCCTGGTTAGCGCACTTGATCTTTGCCTTGACAGGATCACTGCATCTAGTCATACCTTTCTTTTCAGAGAAGCATAAGGGCTGGAGGAGTAAATGTGGTTGCTGGTTTTATTTTACACTGTCTACTGCCCATCAGAGAATCCTGAGCTTTAAGTTTCGTAAATTGTATTCTCGGTGGTAAGTACAAAGCTTTCACACTTGTGGTTCAGGAGATGAAAGGGGAATCTCTTCTGTAGCTCCTGTTGTGCTACAGAATTGGGAATCTGGCTCTTACATGCAAAGAAAAGATTAGATGATGGTAATGGATTCACCCAAGTTTTCAAAACTGATAGATCTGAAATGAAGCTATGTTGTGTAGCCAGGGCCTTGGAAGCAATTACCCCATTACTAGACTCAAGACATTTGTAAGAGGCTGTGCACTTTAGGGTTGCTTGATCACTAAGCAGTTTATGGAGGATGTGGCCTGCTGCGGTGAGTGGTGAGGTTCATAGAGTTCTGCTGTACACAGTCAAGTCTTGATTATTTATGGGAATAGTGGGTTGTGGATTAAGTGTGCTGGGTGCAGGGAACCTCTTCACAGTGCTGTTTTTGGACTGTGCAGCTGCATGCTGTGACTCGTGCTGCCCAGGCTCACTGGTTCTGTAGATCCCTGCATTGTCAACATATGCTGTTCTAGAGCAATTTGCATGTGTTTGGTATTGCCACTCTCCTACTCTGCCTTTACTCTGGAAAGGCAGTGGAGGATCATAACATAACCTGTTTTCTTTCATTAATGTGACAAGACGGAAGTATGCTGGGATGAAAGCAGCAGATTTAATAATTGAAAATGTCTGTGCAAACCTTGGCTCTGCATCATGATATCAGTATGACAGTCTAATTACAGAGTCACATCAGGACCCTGTTTTACTCACAAAGAAATAGTGATTCAGATATGGGGTTTTTTAAGTCTTCACAGTCCATTCAGTGGTTCATGTACTGTTTCTGCCCCCCACCCATGTGTCATAATGAAACAGAATTTTTAATCTCTTCTGAGCTTCTCTGTGCAGCTCTGACTAGCGGTGCCATAATAGGGAACTGCTGTTGCCGCACCCCTTTATGGTGGTAAGTTATTCCCTTTTACATTTTGATAAATCTTGCTTCAATCCCTGCACAATTTTCCCCTCAAACGATCCGTCAGTTTTTGGCATGATGACTGATAAAATCAGCTTTCCCCTTGCCCCAAGCGGGCATCTACTCACGCTTTTTTGTTGTGCTGGTGGTGTTTTAATTTTTGCATGTTCAGAAATCAAACTGTGCTTGAAGGGTTCTAAACTCGCACGTGGGAATCAAAGACGGAGAGCATAACTACTGACAGATGTGATGGCTTTTCTCCATCTTGCACTGTGATTTCTTAGCAGGTATTGGGATGATGCCTAGAAGGAGGATTCACATTCTATGGCTGTGCCTTCTGTTCCTATCTCTTCAATTAGACTAAGCAGGAATTGTGTATATAATAGATGAGTCTTTCTCGACCCAAGTGCATCCATTTTCTGCATTGAGTGAGGCATAGGTCATGGGAGAGAGCGGTATGGGGTGTGGGTGGATTAGTTTAACACTATCACAGTGCACAGGGAAACTGAGATGTGGTGTCACAGAAAGCCTAATTAGATTTCTTGCCTTCGCAGTGATTGAATAATGTTCCTAAAAATCTTTTAGTTTTCCAGCTAGTTTTCTGGGTTACTTTTCATAACCAAACTGGAAAATCTGAGCTGTCATCGTGTAAAATTATACCAGCAGCTGCATGGGATTGTGCACTTACCCCATTGACACTAGCATTCCTGATGGCAGTAGTTGGTTACCTTCATCTGTAGACATAAACAAGTGTAACATTTTGTGGATACTTTGCCCTGATCAAGAGCAGCAGAAGATCCACAGGGTTTACTTTTAGGTCTGAGGCTCTGACTAGCAAATTCCTATTGTGTTCCTGCCATGCTGAGGCTGGACACTTTTACATCGTCAGCTCCAGCTGTTTTATCCCTTTATCCTCTGAACTTCTCACTTTAGTCTCCACATTCCATTGTATCTGACCCTAAAATTCTTTATTCTATCCATTTTTTTGGTTCATTTCAATTCTTGGTCTCACTGTCCAGTAGACCCAGGTCCTCTTTCTCCTCTCAGTGGTTGCTATCTTAGTATCTTGCTGCTTCGTCCCCTTGTCACTCTGGTGTCTCCAGCCTTGGTGCTGTGAAAAGATGAGAGAAAAGAAGCACCTGGCTCTCCATACTTGCACTTCTCCCCTTTTAATATGGGATAATTAAAGCCAGCTAAATTAAATTAAAAAAAACCCAAAACCAAAACACCATAGCTGTCTCTAAATAATTTTTTCAACAGTGTACTGGCCACCTTTTTTAAGACCATATTTTTTCCCCTCTGGCATAGATCAGCCCTTAAACTGCACAAGCTGGCGAGTTAGTGGGTTGTCAGGTGGAGCTGCCAGCAGTCAGATTTGTGTGCTTTTGAACACTCTTCACCTGGGTTTCAAAAGGTCATAAGACTGATTTACTTTCAAATAAAAATGCTAATGTAGGACAAGTGCATGAAGAAGAAAATTGGTCAGCACAATAATGGCTAATGTGTTGAAAACTGTGACTGGCCAGCAATTATGATTTACTAAAAAAACCAAAAAATTATTCCCTGGAAGTGGGATAGTTAAAGAGGGCCAGAAAATTTGTCAGTGGAATGTTCAAATTTAAAACGTATTTTTAGAGCATAAATTGTAGTAGTATTTAAGCCTGGATTAATATTTGCTGTCAAATGTTCCCTGCTGCATATTACATCCAGTTTCAGTTTGGCACTCTAGTGATGTTCGGCATTGGCACCTTCTGATTATTTAACCTGAGGGAGTCCCACTGATATCAGTGAGGCCACCTGGAAAATTAAGTTTCTATTCTGTTGCAGTGACTACAAAATTTAATACCTATTAATTTACTAATGGGAAAATAATTTTGATTCATAATTCCGTTGCATTCCTCTAACTGCAGAAATCAATTGAATGCAAATTTTGCTGTCTCTATCAATGCAAATCAGGCTTGAAAGCACTTTCATGTTCATTTTGGGATTTTTAAAACTATGCAATTACATGCTTTGGTAGCAAATACAGTTCATGTTCTGTAAATCTTTGCAAATGGAATCATGTCTGTGATAGTAATGAATAAAACAAATACTGTCTTTTCATGTGAGCACGTACACACCCATTTAAGTTTGGTGGGTTTTTTTAAGTTACTTGCTATCAAAATGGTTAGTGCCCTGACAGCATTCTGCCTTCTTGTGATTAGTCACTGCTCAAGTGTAGCTCTTTCATGAGTAAGGGTTAGGCTTGATGTTTGTTCTGTTGCATCCAAGGAAATACAGTTTTTGAACTGATTGCTTTGCTTTGTCTGTACTCATCCCATGTCTTACTTCCAGTGATCTAACAAGTAGTGACAAAAGACTTGTAGTTCTTGGAGACATTTGTAAGTTTTCTTCAGCCTCGCTTACAGCCTTGCATATTGAGACATTCTTTGATATTAAAGTACTGTCATGATTGGCAAAAGTCCATCCTTCTCGGTTTTGCTTCCTGCAGCGTGTGTGAGTGAAAAAAATAGAAGTAAACCTTGAATCCAGCTCAGAGTAAAACACTATAGCTAATCTTAAAGGTGTCTAAATTATAACAGCATTAGTAGGAGGTAGGCTTTCTTTAAACAGTTTTGATAGAAATTCAGATCATTTTAAAGAGGCCTCTTGAAGCAGTAATGTAATCACTGGAGTAGATAATTCCATTTTGAAAGGTTGTGGGATCTCTAATGGAGCAACTGGCATTTCATGGTAGTCTTTAGTCACATTTATCTTGAGAGCATTCACTTCAACCTTCATCTCTTTTTCTCTGTCTCTGAGTCCATCAGTCTTCCTTCCTGGTCTTGAGAGGGATGTTGCTCTCTTCCTGCTTGAGTGGGTGCTGGCAGAGGAGGTAGCTTCTATCAGAGCCTGGCTGTTGAGTATGTCTGGCACTCCTCATCTCCACTTCTGTGCTATTGATACCAGTTTTGGGAGCAGTGTATCACTGAGGTCTCTGAGTACCACACAGATGCCAATGATGCTACAGGACAGGGCTTAGAGCCAGCATGGTATCGTGAGGGAGATGTCTATGGGAACTGACAGCTCCATGCTCAGGAGTTGCTATCTTGCAGAGATGTTTCCCACTGAGTTTCTACCAGCTTCTTTACCTTTAGCATGGGAAATAAAATAACCTCTGTCACACTGAAACTTGGGAAGGATGGACCAATGATACAAATATCCCTAGGCTTGAAACTGTAGGAGATGCTGATACCATTTGATTCAACCTATGTTCCTTTCTCTCCCGCCTTCTTTTGCTTTTGGACTGGGTCTGGTGTCTAGCTGGCTCTCAGTCTGTGCGAGTCCAGCCCGCAATGTTTACATCTGTGCTTGGTATTAGGGCATCTACTGCATGCCATGGTTATCTCTTTATTCACAGCATGAGTTGGAGTTCGATGCTGAAAACTAGCTAGGGCAGGTGCATTAGTGTCTGTTTGCTTATTAGAATGTCTGCTTCTTGAGGCACCAAGGTTTGTTCTCTCTAACAGTTTAAGTTATCAAAAGCTCTTAAAAGGCTAAAGTGAGCGGATTTAATGGTGCAAGTGCTCTTCTGTGAGGATGATTCATGTGCAGACTAAGCAACAGCCTATGTTCAAAACACATTAAGGCCTGCTTGTCTTGAGATAGTCACTAATCTCTGCATTCACCGTAATAGAGGTCACCAGAAAAATCCACCCAGAGTGCGAGGAGTCTTCCTGGCTTGGGCACAATTGCTTATGGCACAGAGAGCCAGTTGTCACCTGACGTGGTTAAACCAACTCAGAGTTCACACTGGTGTTATCAGGAGCGTGTTGGCTTTAGTTGTCCTGGTACTGATACAGGTAGAGACTTAGGCCTCTTCTCTTTGGTATGGTGAATTGGGGATATTTTCAGTTGGATTCAGGATATTACAGCACAAGCCAGGGCAAGATTTCTCCTGTGCAGAGAGGGGCTGCACATCCTAAGCAAAAGCCAAAGCTGGTGATTGAGTTATTGTCTGTGTTTGGACAAAACATATTAAATGAGAAGGAGCTGGCTAAATTGGCTAGATGATAACTGTACAGATTATGGTGACTTGTACAAGGCTGTGTGAATTCTCATGATGGGTTTCAGCAGTGTAGGCAGTTGGTCCAGCTTGGAGCACAGATGGCTGTGTAAACAAACTGCAAAATCACTGTGCATGTGTAAGTTCCTATCCTCCTTAGTTTGCACAGTTTCGCCCTTGACTTTCTGCCTTACTTTGGCGAGGTGATGGCTTAGCTGGGAGTGGGTGGCTGAATGAGAGCAGCAGATAACTGACTTTGTATCACATGCTAGTTGCTGATTTATTAAGCAGGCGTTAGCTCAGAATGTAAGTTGGAAGGTGTTAATGTGGCAGGTATGATTTCCATGGCATCGTCCTACGGTTGCGTTGTTTCTAGGCTTTTTATTTTTTTATTTTGAAGAGATTCTCCTGGCGGCCAAGTGTGAAGTTAGCGTAAGTGAAGTGCATGGAGACGGTTCTAGTACCCACTGAGCCCTCCAGGAGTCCTGTCATCTGAATTCCCAGGTGAATCAGAGTTTGCAGCTCCAAATTACCTGAAATCCTTCCTAGGGAAAGGTGTCCACTTCATGTAACTACTCACTTATTAGAATTAGTGACATCTTGCACATGGGGTAAAGCCTGTGAAGGAGCTGGGCTGCTTGTGGCTTTTTTCTCATTAAGACCCTTCTGAGCATAAATATTGATTGAGGCTTACCCGGCCCTTGAGCGTAGGATTGGACACCACATTAGCACCTCAGTGGCAGCGTGTAGGTGCTTATACATCTAAAGCGATCATCCAGGCCACCATTGTGATGAGTAGTTGTCTGGAGTCAGTGGCACTGTCTGTTGCTCACTTTCCAAGAACATGAGAAGGAGTCTCATGACACAGAAGAAAGCCTGTGTTAAAGATAGCTTACCACATACTGCTGTCTTGTTTTTTCCCTTCTCTCTTGGAGAAGGACTGGAAGCTTTAATCTTGATCAGTTGGCAAAGATTGCTTAAGAAGGTTTGAAGAGATACTAGTTGTCAGTGAGTGTTACCAATAAAATCCATGAGCCAACCTGTTTTGAAAGACTTCTCTTACCATTAGTTAGCTGTTACTTGTTTCTTCACTGAAGATCCAAGCCTGCCTTTTGGATCACTTGTGAAACATTTTTTCTCATGGCATTCTTCTGCTGCATTCAGGCTCTCAGGAAGGTGGTCTATCATTTCTGTGTTGCCATATTATTTATACTGTTTAACCAGTTATGGGTATGGCAATACCATTTTGTCACATCATGATAATCTTCTGAATATTAGATTGTATTCCAAGGTTCAACAAGGCAAACACATTGGACAATTCAAGCTATCTGTTTTTGTCTGTTTTGTTGTGGTGATGGTTTATTTTCTACCTTACAGCTACATTACAGTATTAGTGCAGTAATATTGTATGACGTCAATTAAATAAAACTATGGTGCTGATGGCAGAGGAAATTTGGAATATTCATGCAGGTCATTGATATGGAGTAGCCTTCCACAGGAATGATTCAGCTCTGGTTCAAGCTGGCAGAGTGAACAATTCCTAGTGTGTAGGGTTGTGAAGAGAACAGTGTTCATGGTAAAGCAGGGTAGAGGTTAAAGTGCTTGATTTGCAAAGGATGTGTCCCACAGGTACCCTTCTGGCCGAGGTAATGGGCTAGCAAGTACAGTGTCCTTGGCGTAGGTGATGAGCTACTAGAGTAATAGTAGACCAAGAGCAAGCCATAGTAAGTGTCTTGCAACTGATCTGATGCCAAGACCTTGCCTTTTTTTTTTTTTTTTTTAAAATAATTTCTTTTTCCAGACCCATAACAACCTCCTGTTGCCAGTTGTTTTACGATGACAGTAGGGCTGCCTTTTTCAGCAGCCACCACACTTCCCTCTCCTCTGTTCCCAGCCTCACATGTTTAACACCTCCCTTGAGCTTTACCAGCAATGGCAAGTCTGTGCAGTGAGCTGAAACCTATGCTGACGAGTATGGGAAATAATTATGTGTCTCTGTCCGCTGACTGAGAAACTCTGGTGTTTAACACAATGGATAATGTGGGAGCGTGATGGGGCGAAGAGCGAGTTTTGCTTTAGGCATCTGCATTGAGGACTTGGAACAAATGAGAGCAGTCACGAAGCTGAAGCTGTGGAATCATTGCATTTGGCTTGCTGGGTGCATCTTTGGTTTTATGATGGGTGTGTAAACAGAAGTAAACAACATTCTCTTCAATTTACTTCACCAGAGGGAAGTTTCTCAGGCAGCTGTTGTTCTGCTGCTTTCATTTGGGTCATGAAATAGGAAGGATGGTTTTCATATACCCGCTTTCTGTTTTGTTAAAAGGTAGAAAGCAGTTCATGTGGGTGTTTGGTTTTTTTGGTGATTTTGTTTGTTTGTTTGTTTTTTGTTTGTTTCAATGAGCTAAAAGAGGTTTATCTCAGATGTCTGTTTGTGTTGCTGGCTTTTATTGATGTTTATAAACCTGAACAGAAAAACTGAGAAAAAGCCAAACAACTCAATCCAGCTCCTTGCAGTCTTTTATCATGTTCTCATTTTTGAATGAACAGTTAATTTTGTGGTAGCTCTGTCAAACATAAAACACAACCTTGTTTAAACAATGAGCTATCTTTGCTCAAATATTTGTTTGTGTGGAATATTGTATGTTACATCTGTTTTTGAAGACATTTATATACTGCTCCTTGCAATTTTTTTCAGAACTATTGTTCCAAATCACTACAGAGGAATATGAGAAAACGTTTATTTTTTTATGTGGAAACATAGCTTCTTGAAAGAAGCAGCATGCACTTGTAGTTGCAACTTGACAGGCTACGTTGAAGCTGTTCCGCCACACAAAACTGCACACTGTCTTGCTTTGTTCTCTTAGGCTATGAAACCCATCTTGAAAATGAGAGTTTAAATAAAAGTCCTTTTATCGTTATTTAGTCATTCTTTTAGAAGAGACTGCTGGGATAATGGATACTGCTCTCATACCAAATAATCTTTCATTTTTCCTGAATTTCAGTTTCATAACTTTGGAAACCAGAAACCTGTTGAGCTGTTAGCTACTTGGAAGCAAATTATATTTAGGTGACCAACCAGCTTGGGGCTGCAGGTGTAGATGGGCAGTTTGGCCTTGTGAATTTCTATTTACTCCCCTTTGTCATTTCTCTTGACAGTAATCATTTCACCTTTATCATAAAACATTAGAACAATGATGCTAACTCTGATTCTATGAAAAATTCTCAAAATACATTCTTAATTATGAGAAGTACAGAGGCTTGATGACAAGAATTTTTAAAGTTTTGTAGTACTGTAATAAGCGCTCTGTCACATTTATGGAATGGTGATTAGATAACCCAGGCCACTTTCAAGGGTGTGAATCCTTGGGAAGAGCTCTTCACATTTGCTAGAGGGTAGCTCCCATATGGATCTGAATGCTGTGTCTTTTGTGCAGAGGACATGACATATCTGTTGCTGTGAACATGGAAAGTTGCACAAAAATTGCTGTTTTCTGTTTCTAATTTATTCTTTATGCAGGAACATGTGGTATGCTTATGTTTGGCAGGAGACATGGATGGAGAGAAGTCTGCAAGGGATGTTCAGTCCCGCACAGTCTGTTTTGTACAGATAGACCTGCTGGAAATTGAAATGTTAGGCAGAACCAAATGTTGGTTTGAGGTTTTTGTATGCTTTTCAGGGAGTGGAGTTTTCTGCTTTCTGAAATATGGGGGTACTACAGAAGTGGTAGAACTTTCTACTGAGACAATTTTAATTAGTCATGCTAGGCTCTTCAGTTTCTCTTGTAGAAATACTGCAGCATTTTAATAAAGGCTGCCTGCAAACCAGCAGACTTCATAATAGGAAATCCGTATCAGTGAAAGCAGGTGCTTTGACTAGCACAGCATCATGGCAGAGAGACCTCTTGGTTTTCTTGAGTATTTGTTACGCTGCTGCAGTGAAAGTAGTGATGTGTCAGGGGAGTACCCGGAAGAGGTGAATAGAGACCAGCTTCTCCTTTTAGCAATGGTGTTTTCCAAAGTGATCTCAGTGCCACCATTTAACAATTCACTGGAGTCTTTTGCATGGGAGAAGCCTGTTTTTTAGTCTGTTTCTTTCTTCCAGCTGCTCTAGACCTGCCTTTGTTGTGGTGATTATGTGACCAGCCAATTCACACTGGGTAGATAGAAGATCAGATTAGGGAATCTCTGAAGACTTTGTAATCATTTGGTTAACTTAAATGTTGAAGAAGACAGCTGTCCAAAACTTGAAGCTTTTTTTTTTGCTCATAGTTATGCTGTGTGGGAAGTTCCTCAGGTAAACTGACATCTATAAGTTCTCAAGGAGAAGCTGGAAAAGATTGCATTCCACAGTATACTTCCACTGACCAAGTAGGAAGAGGGGGAAAAAAAACCTCTGATGAAAGTCGCCTTTACGTTAGCCTCTAGACACTCAGTACATGGTCATAATGAAATAATTGTGAACATGCTCTGTGGAAATCATGGGCTGTGGTAAAATTTTTTGTATTTCAGTCATTTATCAATTTCAAATTTTTTTCCACATAATGAAGAGTCTGTATACATCTCGGGGGGCTAGAGATCATATGTTTTTGTGTACAAAATGGAAAACATATTCAGAAGCTAATCAAGGAAACGGTTTTTTAGTCAGTTAATTATGTCTATACGGATGAAGAAGTGTCGGGTCTTCATTCACTTCTAGACTTGTCTGTATAGCAACTTTCTCAGCTGTCAGCTATAATTAGCTGTTAGAACATTTACTATCCGAATTCTAGGGAAAGCACAAGTGGATTTTTTGCTTACTCTTCCTTTTCTGCCTCCTTGCGGTGATGGAAAGGAGTATGTATCAAAATAGATGAAAACAGGAAATGTGTAAGTGAGAATGTTTCATATTAGTACCTCTGGTATCTTGCCACACATGACTTCTGATAGTTTGCCTTCATGGGTTTAGTTTAACTGGCTTCTCTGAGGTAAATTGTGTAAGGATGCTATAATTGCAAACTCTACTTTCAGACCTTAAATCTGATGAAAGAAAGACTGACAACAAAGAAAAACTTTGCAGAGATGCTTGGTGTGCCACAGGGTGACTTGAATCAAAGTCTGGGGAAATGGGTGGGAGAACTCACTGAACTGGTAAACTGACAGATTTTGTTTCAGAGCAGATAAGTTATCGTTCACTTTTTCTCTTGGCCAGTAACATTATACTCAATAATGCACACTAAAAATGTGGAGAAAAACAGGATTGATGCTTCTCAAAGGCATCTCAAAACTTGCACCTTCTCTGTGGGCTTTTCAGAGACCTGAGACAACTGATAAGAATACGTGTCACAAGTATAGAAGGAGCCTCTAAATAACCCCTAGGGAAAGCCTCTTTTATCTCTGTTCTCTCCAATGTGGTAATTTGTTTTTAATGACTGAACGAATCCATATTTTGAAATGGAATAGGTTTTTTTCTGCTTTAAAAGAAAGTTTTTGGCAGTGTGCTTTACTTCAGGTTACTGGCCAGTCCTTGAAGGAAAGGTGTTACAGAAAGTTGTCGTTGCAACTATGCCACTTCTGGCATTAGAAATGAGGTGAAGGATGTGGCATCTTCCAGGGAGTGGCTCAGGAAAGCTTTTTTTTTGGCTATTTGTGCCTGTTTCTTCTGTGTAAATAAGTCTTAAGAGATACAGTAATCTTGAAGATTTTGTTTGCTTATAGCATTTTACAAAAACTCCTTGGGAAGGAACAAAGCTGCTAGCATGACAAAGATCCGTTCTTGTAAAACATCAGGTTTGTGTATTGCTGCTGTAGGACAGGTGATGATGGGTAGCATGTCTGTTACTGAGAGTCTGAGTAGAAGTAAATGTAGCAGCATAAAACCTATAATTCCACTGCAAATTATGTTGTATTACACTAGTAGTGATGAGAATTTTCCCTGCTTATCAGATAAAAATTTAAAGTCCTAAGGAAAAAAATCCTGGATCATGACAGCCTCTCTTAACAAGGTTCTCTGTACCTCTGCTGTAGATCCTGAAATTCTGGCTGAGACTGGGGAGCTGCAGTGAGCTGTTTGCTGTGTTTTACATGGGGCTAGGCAACACTTGACCACAGAATACCCTGAAGAAGTCTGCTAGTATTTGAATGCAGCCATACAGAGGTTAAAAGAGAGCCTGACAGCCCTGTTGGATCGGTGTTTTCTTTCTGCACCTCGATCCAACATTTCCTCCAACTGCTGAAGAATTGTTGAGCTGTGCTGTGCTACCCTGAATTGGTCTAGTGATTACTTCACTGGTTGGGGCATCTGCTTCTATAGGCTGCAGGAGTCGGAAACTGTGTTTTCAGTCTGGCAGTGTATTCTGTCACATTTGATTCTCCCCAAATCAAACAATTTATATGCTACCACAAAAGCCTTTGTGCTTTTGTGAAAGTTTGGTCTTATAGAGTATTATAAATGGATAAATGAATACCAGTTTGTGCCACGGTCAGATATGATGGATTCCAGTCCTTTATGGCTCCCTGTACAGCCTCAAAAAGTTTATCTACATCTGCCCCATCCTCTCTGAAATCAGCTTCTGGAGGTGATTCAGGGGTGCCTTCAGGAGCTAAATTTCAGGTGGCAGTAGTGACTTTTCCTAGTGCATTGGTTGTAGCTAAAAAATCCTGAATCGGATCAGTAGTTACTTGCAGTGATTTAGATGTATGTTATGAGATTTCCGAGTATGGATCTAAAGCTTTTTTAAGCAAATTGTAATAAATCATAATATTTATGATAAATCGTAATAGCAATGTATATAAATCAAAAGGCAACTAATGAATGTTTGCTAAAGCTTGTTTTACTGCTGGATCTATAAGAAGACAATCATTACAAGTGGAAGAATTGGGGAGACAGAAATACAGACAAGAAATATTTGTAGTACTTGAATAAGGATCTGAAAAGTTCATACAGAAACTCCAGTAGAAAATTTCCAGTCCCTTTTTTGTCACCCAGCTGCACCAGAGCAGCCAGCAATGGGAGTTATATGTAGTCTGGTACTTTGGTGAGGGACCAGAAAACATTTCTGTGTAGAACATTTTTTGTGTAAAAGCTGATAGTGTTTCCAGGGGAGATAATTGATAAACTGTTCTTTGCTCAATAGTATAGCAAAAGTTGCTACTTTGCTAATAAAAATCCATGTGGCATTTGTCTTTTTTAACCCATCTGTGCTGCCAAAGTGTTTGGTTTGTGAAATTTAGCTATCCAGGAGGTCAGTTGCAATTATGTAGTCTGAATTTGCCTAAGCAATGTAATGAAGGCCCTCTTTTCTGTACTAGGAACATAAGCTGTTTGTCTTGCTTTTGAAAGTCGTCTGCTTCCTCCTTCTCTCCCTAACTATTTTCTCTTGCTCAGTCCCAAAGAAGAGATCAATTCCTGCCTCTCCCTGTGATTGTGAAGCTGGACTGTATTGCTTACTTGTTTTTCAAACAAACATCTCTGTGTGTTCTCTCCCTGTTGCCTTTCAGGCTTCAAAAGCAACTCTCCACAAACATCCACAGTGCTTTGTCCTTGCTTCCTAAGGTCTTGCAATCGTAATCTGCAAGTGCTCGAGGAGGGCTAATGCTTGCGAGGTGCTTTGGTTTTGAATATTAAACAAACTATTATGTCACTTTGTTTCTTTAATCCTGCATTTTCATATCTCCTGTCACATGCTTAACTGTGTTTGGCAAATACCGCTTTTGCACTGACCCAGCGGTAGTGCTTGTGGCCCCTCAGTAATACCAATCCTAAGAGCTTGTGTGTTTGTCACAGTGTTTAAAGAAGTGGTGCAATAAACAGACCATTAAGTTATTAATGTATCTCTTTTATCTTCCACAGAAGCCCCTTGTGCTACTCCACTGATCTGTAGCTTTGGAAGGCCGGTGGACCTGGAGAAGGATGACTACCAGAAGGTTATATGCAACAATGAGCATTGCCCATACAGCACTTGGATGCACCTTCAGTGTTTCTATGAATGGGAAAGCAGCATCCTCGTCCAGTTCAATTGCATTGGCAGAGCCAGGAGCTGGAACGAAAAGCAGTGTCGCCAAAACATGTGGACCAAGAAGGGATATGACCTGGCTTTTCGTTTTTGCTCCTGTCGGTGTGGGCAGGGTCATTTAAAGAAGGACACTGACTGGTACCAGGTGAAACGAATGCAGGATGATAAGAAGAAGAAATCAGTGCTGGAGAAGAGTACAGGAAGGTCCATGGCAGAGTCAGCAGAGGAGGCCAAAAAGGGCAGGCCGGCCAACAAGCCCCAGAAAGGCTTGAGTAATGACCTCCCACGAAGGCACTCGATGGATAGGCAGAACTCCCAAGAGAAGGGTGTCATGGGTGGCAGCTACGCTGTTCGTTCACCTTGTGTCTCTCCTGGCCAGTCCCCGCCCACCGGCTACTCTATTCTTGCCCCCACGCATTTCAGTGGGCCTCGTTCCTCACGATACTTAGGGGAGTTTTTGAAGAATGCCATTCACCTGGAGCCCCATAAGAAGAACATGGCTGGTGGGGGCATGTTCAGGAATGCACATTTTGATTACGGGGCAGCTGGCTTGCAAGCACATAGGTCAGGACACTTCGATGCCCCTGTGCAGTTTCTGAGAAGGCTCGATCTATCTGAGCTGCTCACTCACATACCCAGGCATAAATTGAATACTTTCCATGTGCGGATGGAAGATGATGCCCAGGTGGGCCAAGGGGAGGACCTTCGGAAGTTCATCCTTGCTGCTCTTAGTGCCAGCCACAGGAACGTTGTAAACTGTGCTCTATGCCACAGGGCGCTGCCAGTGTTTGAACAGTTTCCACTGGTGGATGGGACCCTATTCCTTAGCCCATCAAGACACGATGAGATTGAATATGATGTTCCCTGTCACCTTCAAGGTACAGGTTGTCTGTCAGTCTTGCTAGGTTTCATTAGTTGATGGAACTGCCTTCTGTGCCCTGTCCCCTCCATTATAGCTTTTCATCCTGATTCTGCATTTTTAAGGAGTTTGGTAAAGCCTGAAGTAACGTCCAAAGTACTCACGTGGATCAGATTGAAACGCTTAGAAGGGATTACAAAAAGGAAATGCTGTGTAGGAACATCCATGCCTTGTGTTTGTGTTTTTACAACTAAAAGATTTTTTTAAGTTGATTTCTAGGTAGACCATGGGAAGGTTTTCCAGCCAGTCTGTCTTGCAACGTATGCATGCTCATTTATATGTTGTGAGCTTTACTGCAAGATATACATCAACCTTTGAAATTTAAGCATGCTGTGCTCTCACTGATGAGGGTGAGGTGCCTCTCATCTGGTTTCAGAATAGACAATATCAGTTTTGTTTTATAGCAAACTATTATTTTTTGAATATGGAGAAGACTATAGTCTGGCCTGTGTTAACACTGGCCTGGAGAGGTAGGACGTAGTAGAGGTAAGCATTTAATATGGTGGGTTGAAGCAGCAGTGTAGTAGTGAGGGTTTTAGACTTAGTTCCAAACTTCCACCTGTTTGAACTGTGTCCTGATCATGTCCCAGCTCTGAGATGAGACCAAGGCACATGTTTCTTTTCTCCTTCCAGAGAAACAAATCAATGCAGGCTAGCATGAGCTTCAGCTCTTCTGAAGGCTGTGGCTCAGACTAAATGGTATGAGTAGTACACAGCTCAACATGGCTGTCCTGCAGCCTGCTGGCAGCCAGCATGGCTAAAATAAGTCAGAGAAAGTTTCATAGTTTGGTGGTCAAAAGCATAGAACTGTATGTTGAAAAGTGTGTTGGTAATCATGAGAGGCATTTTAACATTAAAGTTTCTTACCTGTCAGTAAAATTTTTTATATCCCATGCATGGTCATAATATGTGTTACGTAACGTCCCTTTGCTCAACAAACTTTGTATTTTTTTTTCCTTTTCCTTAAATCACTGTGCACTAAATGTCTAAACTGTATTCATACTGATGTTATTGTTTCTGTCTTGCCTAATGTACTTCAAGGAGAAAAAGCAATTGGCAGATATAAAAAGCTAAAAAAGTTCCAGGATCAACAGAATATACATATGTGGGATAACTGTGCTTATTTGCTTTAGTGGGGAGTCATGCACAATATGCTTGTGATTTTATCAGTACTAATAGCTGGTTTAGTAATAATGAAACTCATAGTTTGTTAATGTTTGCCACTAAGAATGAAACTGAAATTATTTTTTTTTTGTAATTAATTGCTCCTTGGATGATGTATCTGAAAAACTTGTTCACACAAGTTGCTGTGAATAATTAATTGTTAAAATTTTTACCTCCTTGTCCTGGGTAAAATGGTTTATTATCAGAAGTGCTCTTTGAAATGAAATCAAGCTGTAAGGTGCTGTTCCAGGCTGTTACTTTCTTTTCAGTACAGAAAATCACTTCTTTTATTTCTGGCATGTTTAAGATACCAGGTGCCTTACTTCCTTTATAACAAGGATCCTGAAAATTAAGCTGTGGGGGGAATGTAGTATTGTAATGTGCAGAAATAGTACAAACCTCAGATGGGGAAAGTTATGTATCTTCCTGCACAATACAACTTCTGTGCATGGAATTGTTTGAGCATTACCAATCTCAAGTATTTGCTTTTTGGAACAAAGCTTAATGTATTTCCACTTCAGTCTCATCACATTTTCTAGAGCCAAACATGCCAGTGTGGAAGAACTCAATTTTTACCGGCTCATACTGGCAAGTTTATTTTGTATATATATTTTAAGAAGAGTCTATTTTTTCTTGTTGTTTTTTTTAAATAGTTAGCTTAAAAAAACAAGGCAAGTTAAAACCCAAACTATTAATTTCAGAAGTGTCTGGTGTAGACTAAACATAAATGATTAATATTTTGTTCCCATATATCTAGAAGAGGTACAAGATGTGTGTGTGTTAAATTACAATTTGTGATATGTTCTGTACTTTGGTGCTAAAGAGCGTAAATTGCAATCCAAAATGAACACGTTGTACACAATCCTGTTTTGTTGCTGATCTGTAACTGCACTACTGCTGAGCTTTGTCTTTTGTAGTAGTACAAAATATGGTATGTTACAGAATTAGTACTCTCTGTCAGCACACTTCTAATAGCCAATTATAAACTACAAATCAATTGAATCACTACAAATCAGGCATAATCTGTGTGCCAGATCCCTTTGTGTAGGTATTTTTTGTTTTTTTCCATGAAGTTTGGTCTCAGATTTTGTATTTGTGAATTTAATCACATGTATGTAGTGAATATACTTGATTTCCAAGTCTGAGACACTTGACTTTTATGAAAAGAAATACAACTCAGGTTTTGAAAGTGCATATGGAGCCTAAGGTCATGACAGAGCTGAATATATTCATAGTTCTGAATGGCATGTCAACCTCTGTATGTTTAGTATATAATGTTTTTACATATTCTTAATGAACAATCTGAAGAAAATATATGAAAAAAAATTGCTCCACTAACTGTTGCTTTTTTTCTATGGGGCATATTAGATCCTTAGTTCCCTCTTTACTGAAGATTCTGGCAAGTTGTTAAATGAATCTGTACTAAGTTTGCTAATAAGCTTCAGCATTTCTCCACTTCTTCTGTCAGGTGGGGATGAAGCCAGGGCAAAATCCTTGTTTTGGAAACACAGCAGCTGAGCTTACAGCTTAACCTGGCATCTGTTCTTGGAGGTGTTGCAGCTCCTTTTTACCAGCAAATGGTGGAAGGGAGAGTAGGCAGGATGATGACTAATTCCTGAGTTCTGCATCCATGGAAAATGGCTTCAATTAAGCCCTATGTATTTCCCATGGAGAAGCTTTTTTTACTTTTATCATTCATCCTTTATAAAGAAAAAAATGTATGATTTGTATCACTAAAGATCAGATAGCACATTGCAGAAAATGTCTATTTTAATCTTCTGTTCTAGTCTCCTTAAGATGTGTCTTTCCTGTCCACAGGAAGGCTTATGCACCTCTATGCTGTTTGTGTAGACTGCTTAGAAGGGGTTCACAAAATTATCTGCATTAAGTGCAAGTCCCGATGGGATGGAAGCTGGCATCAGCTGGGAACTATGTATACCTACGATATTCTGGCAGCATCTCCCTGTTGTCAGGTTAGTACCATACAAAAATAAGTCTCATAAGGTGAAATTTCAACTGATCATAAAGCCAAGGTTTGTGTATCTCTTCTCTCTTCCCTCCTTACATCCTTCTTTTGCAGCCTGTACCTATGAGTGCAGTATAAGAAAGCTGACTGGGTCCTTGTATTTTTGTCTTCAGAAGTACAATGGCCTATAACCAGACAAAAGGCATTGCAATGGTCAGTGGTTAATACCTGCATTTTTAAATAAAGCCCCTGTAAATGTATTTGCAATTAAATCTGACACTTGATCACTAGCATCTGATATAATTTCACATTTTGAGCAGATGTTTTGTGTTTTCAGGGTTTTTTTTTTAGTTCATAAATTGCGTTTTATCATAATTGCAGCAAAAAAAGCACCAAGGGAACAGAAAGGTCTAAAGTGTCTTTGTGCTTAGAGATTACCCAGCTCTCCTTAATCTTTACTGTGACTGACTGTGGTGATGGTACTCCATCCACTACAGCCTGAAGCAACTTAGTTTTCATTAAATGCTCACCTAATCTATACCTCGAGTGAGGAAGATCCAAGGCCTGGGGGTACTCTACAGTAGCGATGTGCCTGAGACAGCAGGTTTGTCAGCATTCAAGAGAATTGTCCATGTGATGGATAGAGCACTTCTGCCGTGCAGGTGGGGGGAGACAGCTGTGAAAAAAGCATTTGTCTGGGTGGGACTCAGTGCTTTGCTCAGACACAGATGTGTTGTGAGTAGGTTAGGACAGGAGCCTTGCAGAGATGGACACATTCAAACTGTGGTCACTTCATGGTAATGTGCATGCTGAAGAGTAATCTAAAATACTATTTTGTCAATGTGAAAATGAAAGTTTATTTTAAACATAACATGTTTACCAAAATGTGTTACCCAGAAGAAAAGTGGTGTTGCTGCTGCTGGTTAAGATGCCATTGCTAGCAATTATAACTACAGACAGATACATTATTTCCAAATTTTGTGTCTCTTGAAATTGTAACTTAAAAAAGGGGCTTTTAAAGATAAAACACTGATGCTGACTTCCTATCTTTGTAAAACTCAGTAACTTTAAATCTCGATTGCTTCTGTTGAGTGTACGATACAAGAATTAAGAGCTCATTATAAAAGAGTCTTAATAGTGTGATTAATGGACAGTGTGACAGTACATGGCATCAGAACTGACTATAAAATCATTAGCTGCAGCGACTGTGACTGCCAGATAATACACATTATTGTTTCACTATTATTGTTACAGGTGATTCTGTGCATACAGAGCAGTGATATTTAAATATGGTATAAAATTTTATTCCAAATGGCCTTACTGATTTTATTTTTAATAATTTCATGCCTTGTTTGAAAATATTTAATTTTACATCACAAATTTATATGAAAGATAAAGCCACTGTCAGGTTACTAACAGCGGATGTGCTGGACAGCAGCAAAGGAGAAAACATTTTAGTTAAATTCATAAAAAATTCTTAACGTAGTAGATTGTATTTCTTAGAATTTCTGCTTTTCAAGCAGACCAGATGGCTGTGAAGCTGTTGATTGGTTTCTTTTTGAGTCTGGTCTCAACAGGGACAGTACTTCAATAATTTCCTCCTCTCATCCAAGAAGATCCCTTAAATCAAGATTGCCATAGGCAATACTTTTTCATTCTTTTCAGTGAAAGAGCTAAAGCTTTCTTTAGCGTATTGGGCTGTGAGGGTAAGATACAGTACAGCTCAGGCCCTTGCTGTTCATTTGCTACCTTTGCTCTTACACTCCTTTAAAATCTCGAATCCCCTCTGCTTCTCTTGAAAGGCCTGCTGAGCTTTCATGCTGCCTGTTGCTTTCTTTACATCAGACGGACTGTCTTTCTCAGCCAGATTTCTTCTGAAGACTCAGGTTTTTTGTAAGAGCGGAATATATTAATAGCTCTGTCCTCACCTTTGACCTTTAATTATTTCTCATATCCACCCAGTTAATGTTACTTCTTTCTCAGTTGATTTTGTGGAATACTTTGTGTGCTTGAAGTGATCGTTTTTTTGTATATCCTGATATGTATTGTAAATGTTTAAATAGCTACTTAAGGTGACACAGTACTGTGTCATGCTGATGAAGTGGATTGAAGTATGCATTTGTTAAGCCAAATGATTAAAATGCTGATATATTTCATAGACAGATGATGTTCAAACATCAGCTGAAATGTTGAATTGTGTGGCACAGATACAAATTTTCTCTCTTTGCTTTGGGGCTTCATTAATGATTTACTGAAATAGCACTTGTGCTGGAGATTAAGGAATTGGTTCAGAGATTAAGCAAAACAAAGCAATCATTAGTGTACATAAAGCTTGAAATTCTCTGCCTCTCATCAGTCAGAGTGGGAAGTGACCTACTCCCCAGAGTCTGGTGCTGCTATTTAATGTGAAAAGTATGGTGTATGCCTGTGAATTACCAGTCCAGGTGAGGAATGTCCTTACCAGCAGATCCTGTTACTGCCAGTTGCATGTCTGACCCCTTCTCCTGCTGGGGAGGGCAAGGGGCTACCTCTGTTGCTTTCCTTTTCCAGAGGTGAGTTTGGTTGTTTCAAAAGGGTTGGTTTGTTTGTTTGTTTTTTGCAGGCTCGACTGAACTGTAAGCACTGTGGGAAGCCAGTAATAGATGTGCGGATTGGCATGCAGTATTTCTCTGAATACAGCAACGTCCAGCAGTGTCCTCACTGTGGAAATCTAGACTACCACTTCGTGAAGCCATTTTCTTCATTTAAAGTTTTGGAGGCTTATTGACGAAAGCTTTGCTTTAGTAATAGCTATTTTATGGGTATTTCAACTTTATTACATATCTTTTTATAGGATTCATTCTGTGATGAAATTTAATTTCTTTTCTAACTGAAAGAGCAGCTTCTTTGTCAGTGTACATATTAATATATATATATATACATGTCATTAAAACCAGAATCCTCCTGACAAGATCTCTGTGAAGGTTGGAGGCAAGCCAATTTAATGGCCTTTGAATATATCCCAAGTGTGGGGTAAAGTTCAGCTAAAATTATTTGGGTTTATTTTTTTGTATAATTGTAATACAATTTATAGAAAGGGAGACATACGGGACAGAGAAATACGTCCAGTTGGAAAATGGGTAATCATGTAGGGTTGTTCCTCCAGCTTGGTGAAAATGGGAAATCCTTGGAAAGAAACGGTTCTGTTACTGCTGAATTCCTTCAGCCTTTTGCATCATTTGCCGCAAGCGCAGGAGCTGGCCCCGTGCTGCCGGTCCTGACAGTCCCCTCAGCAGGCTGTCTTTCAGATTTCCCAAGACGGGGGTAAACTAGGGTGTCATGACAAGTGAATGTAAATGTATGCCAGCAGATGCAATCTTGAATGAATTTTTTTTGGCATAGCGTCTTCCTGCTGTGTGTGTGTTTGTTGTGCATTGCTCTCATGGCAATGGTGCTGCTTTCAACAGGGCTGTCATGTGCCCAGCTGGGTCATCTGCTCATACCAAAACAAGCTGGAGATCTTAAAATGCTTTATTTAAAGGGGTTTCTTCACAGGCATTTTAAGGAAGGAACTGGCTGAGCTGAATGGAGATGTGTTTGTATGTGCCAGCTGAGGCTTTGTTGCCTGCTGCAGACTGGTGTGACTGGTGTGGAAGGAGAACCACAGAGTGGCATTTGGGCCCTCAGACCTGTAAGATCTGAGAGGTACTGAGTACAAAATATGGCATCACTTTTTGAAACAGTTAATTGCTGCACCTTCATCTTTCAAAATTATGTTCAGTCTAGGATCTAAAAACATGGAGACATTTTAAGAAAGCAAACTTGGCATATTTACTTTCTACATGCCTCTGTGCTGTACATAACAGACTGCATTAGGCAGTGCATTCGTATCAGAGGGCTTGGCCCTGTAGACTCTGCAGTTGTTGTTTCTTGATTCCCATTTCTTCTTTCCTTAAATAAAATTTTTAAAATAGTTCATTGATCTTTTGCTTGGTTTCTCAAATCATTTGAGATTAAGGGGAGGTTTGGTTTTTTTGCTTTTCTCTGTAGTGTATTTATGGAGTATTTGTCCACTTGAGAAGTGTGGAGTTTGTTTCTGTTTATGAGGTGGGATTATTTTATTTTTTTCTGAAGATTTTTTGTTTTTCCAAATTAGAATCTTTTTAAAGAGTGTATCTGTTGAAATCACAGTCTTGAAAGTGGCCCCGATATTCTGTCACCCTGGGAAAGAAAACAGAAAAGTCAGAGGCCAAAAAAGTGTTTTTCCTATATTGGACTGAGAATTATGCTCTCTGATAAGTTAAAAAATTAACGTGCTCATAGAACTCAAGCTAAATATCTGTGTTGCTATGCATGTTAAAATGCCAAGTTCAGTTTTATTTTTTGGCAATCTTTACTACAAGAATTATCTCATAGCATTAGCTACTCTTGGAGTAATACTCGAGCTGCACAGAGGGCTTATGTTGGCACAGGTGACTTACTGCTACCTTGAGTGGTAGTGTCCTTAGAAGCCACCCAGCTCACATGATCTGCTGCTGGTCTGAACAGCAGTGTTAGCAGGCTGTGGTAACCTTCATCTCTGGTGCTCTTCTGTCCTTGCTCCTGAGCTTGGTTTTGGGCCTGGAGCACATCCTTGGAGGTTTGTGCAGTTATCCCCTATTTTTGACAGTTATGGGAAAATCTGTTTCCTCTTCAAGAAGAATTATGGGGAGGACTTTGGGAGAGTTCTGAAAATGTGGCTACCCCAAAGTTACACCAAGCCCAGCTACAGTGGGTCTAGCACTGTAAAAATTGTCCATAGGAGTGGGAACTGGCCTGGTCATACCTGGGCTGGAAGAAGGGTTCTAGCAGATAAAACCTAATCAGTTGTGCAGTGTAGACTTCCCTTATGGAGAGCAGTCAAATTAGAATTTGGATTAACTCCTTGGGAAGGATGAGCCCTTCAGCTTTTTTGGTGTGTTTAGCAGCCTCATGGAGTTAGGGTAAGTAAGCTTGGAGTTGTGTTACCTGGCAGTACCTTGAGAACCAGACCAAACAGACAGACTGCCCCAGAAGCCTGAAACTGTGCAGCAAAGACAAAGCTCCTGTAATGAGCAAAACTAAAGGATACATCTCTTACTGTAGTGTTCAGTTTTGAGTGCCAGTCACATATGCCATGAGTCTGGGGTGTTAATTCCAGCACAGGCTAATGGCATTGTGTGCCCACATTTTTGTGCACTGATGAGGGGAGTTGTCACTGTATAATGTATGTGGTAGGGGAGAAGTGCTATCTGGAATCCTTCTAGATACTTGTTCACTTGCTTCCCCTAGGGTAGCTTAATTTATAATTCTGTCCTTTTAAGTTCTTAGATGCCTCTCTAAACATGTATGTGTGACAATCGGGAATGAGTAGATGTGGAGAAAAGGGAATTTGGCCAGCTTTAAAAACACAAGTGTATGGGAGATTGTACAGTATATCCAAGTCAAAAGCAGGAATGGAGAAGACTGAGAAAATGGAAAGGGGAAAGCATATTTAAAGTCTTAAAGTCTTTACAGTGACAAAGATTTACATACAAATCTATCCAACAAAACAATTTAGTTCTCCATCAGTTTTTCCTTTTAATTCTACTGTTAAGTAAGTTTTACCTACTGCTTGAGGAAATGCCTATTTTCTTGCAAAACACTCTCAACTGGAGGCTAACAGCACACACAGCACTGTAAAAATGATCCCTGATGGAAACCAGCTGAGCTACAGAAAGATTCCTCTGAACTTTCACTTCAAGGTAAATTGTCCCTAATTTGTAGAGACTTTCCCTGCTTGCTGATACTGAAACCTGCTCTTGGGTTACTGCAAAATGCAGTATTTTCTGTAACTTGCAGATTCCAGTCAAGCAGTCAGCCCCTGCCTCTGGCCATGAGAGTTTCGGCTGGGCTTTGCCTAAGTAGAAGGGCAAGTGTAACTTCTTTGGGACCTAATGGCTACCTTGGAGGTTTAACTAGACCGCAGCTGGCTTTGCTTTCTGTCTTGACAAGCATTGGAAGTAGTCATGAGCTTATAAATGTGTCAAAAGGGAAATTATTTCCCTAGCTAGGGAGCTGCTTGCTTTGCTTGTTTGGCTGAAGTTTATTCTTCATGACCTTTATTTTTCTGGTGCTGCGTGGGTTTTTTTTTAAGCTGACCCGTGGTCAGATTAAATTTGCCTGAAATATGTCTTGTAACTGAGAATACAGTCCTCTGAATGTGGAGGTTCATTCTACTCTCCTTAAGTGCACGATACTCCTTGTGATAGTAATAGGAGTTGCATGTGCAAATGCTTTTCTTTCCAGTAGTTAACTCTCCTCTCCATAGGAGAGGCTTGCATTTAGATAGATTTCATATTTTGGATGTGTAAAGATGATTTCATCCATCAGTAGGATGTCTACAAGTAAATTTTGATAATCATAACTCATCAAATGGACATCTTTTACATGCTGATGTGTAATTTGACATCTACCAAGATGAACAGCCTGAAATTGTTGTTCTGTCTAATGCTGCAGAGTTGTTAAAACTACAGTGTTCTACAGCCAGCCCATAGACTATCCTATGGACTATTTGCATTAGCATCTCCAGTAGTGAGCAGTGTATTCATAATGAGTTTAATTGGGAAAATAGGGAGTATTTCTACAAAGAGGCATCTAACCCGTTTTCTTTCTTTTTTTCCTTCCTCCCCCCCCCCATACTCTTCATTTTGCTGTACCAGGTAACCAAGGACAAACATGTTGTAAGGCCACTGGTGAGAAAACCCCTCAAAAATATACTTGTCCATAAAGGTTCCTTGTTGAGACATTCTTGGATTGCACTTTTGCAGATGGAAGAATATGTACATAGCTAATGAATGTTGATGAAATTAAAATAATTGGTTATGATATCATTTATGTGTGTTGTTAGAGAATATTTTGTTGTGACTTCTCTGTATTAAAAAGTAATAAATACCAGACAGCTAATGGTGTTGGTGGTTCTTTCCCTTTTCTCTGGACTAATTTCTTACACCTTCTCTTTTTAGAATTACTGTAGTTTCCTTAAGTTTAAAGGGCACAATAAAAGAAGGTCTTGGTGTCAGTTAGAATGAAGCTTTGTTGTAGTCATTTTGAACGCTGCTGTCCTAAAAGGGGAGGGGAGGGGGTGTGATGTGTCACCTTGCCAAACTGAAGTCCTGTTCACTTTGTTGAGATTAGAAACACTCCGTCTGTAGCACAGGATGTCCTGCAGGAGCTGTTTCAGGGTTGCCTGTGTGCTATGCTAGCTATTGTCAGTGGGGCTGCAGGACAGAGTGCTGAATCCTTCACTTCTACTTGAGTCTGTTAATGGAAATACTGCTCTGGTGCCTATGAAATATCAGAGGGGCTTCTGGAGGGGAGAATATGGTGCAGTAGCACTAGGGCAAAAGGGTTTCCCTTGTTATGACTGTACACTTCATCTCTGAAACTCAGTTGCAAGGGAGGAAACCTGAAATCCTTCCGTCCTGCATAATGTTTCTCAGCAGTCTTGACTAATCATGAATATGCATTTTAGCAAACCTTGCTCCATATGCTTACAGCATGATTTTTCAGCCTTTGCATATTACCACAGAGAAGTTCAGGAAGCATGTAAAGGATCATAGCCAGCTGAACATACAAAAGGTAAAGCAACTACTACTGGGAGGGAAGGAGGGCCATAGCTCAGGAGAGATGAGGTGTGATTTGGAGATTTGGAAATGCTAAAAAAGCCAGCTGTAGCTGTCCAAGTTTTATTTCGGAAGCAAATGCTGTGGCTCGTTTGAGTAACCTGACACTAACAGCCTGTGTGTTAATTGTGAGAACTCTGGATAGCTGTTTGTTGAAACACAGTATTTGTTCATGAGGTGGAAATGTAAATAAGCTTCAGTCAGCTAATTGCAAGTGAATGCAGTGATCCCATATCGATATTTTGCTGAAAGGGTCTTAGGTAATGGTCTAAGGCTTAAGCCTACGTGGGAAAAGTAAATGATAACTAATATTTTGGGGAAACTGTTCCCCTACCTCAATTATTGCAGTCTTGCATACTGAGCACTCAACTGCAGAACCTGAAGTTTGATCTACTGTGGTACTTACTGTGTTGCTAAAAGAAACTGAATAGCATTGTGAGAATGTGGAGGAAAGGAAAAAGTCTCAGAAAAGAGAGCTTTTCAAGCTGTTACATGATACAGTATGTAGTTAAAATAGGGGCAGTACAGGCAAATTGGGTTAGGAGCATGCCTGGGCTCATATTCCTGCCGGAGGCATCCCTCATTATGTCAGAGGAGGAGAATGAGCTATTCAGGCGGCATATGTGTGTGGGTGTGTGCACCTAAAAATACATGTCCAGGTTTCACACAGATACATTCGAATTTGATTTCTGTTCTGACAGTATTCTGTGAAACAATTTCTATTCGTTCTGATGCTGGTAAAACCTTGCCATATAAAATAGAACCTGCTGTCCAAAACAGCTGCTGCTGCAGTATTCTGTCACTGACTTGCTACATTAGTATTTTTTGGCCTTAGATACATGTATTAGTCACTGAGTTTCCTGCACGTTTGCTTTTCATTCAGTGATGTCCAAGCAACATCAATGGGATGTGGAGAGAAGCTAAAGCAGCTGGTATAGCTCCTTAACCCACAGACCACCTGATCTGAAGCTCATGTGAGCCAAGCTTACAGAGCCAAACCAACTGTGGTAGAATCCAGGAGGAGCTCTCAAGTCATACTTCAAGAAGAAATTTGCTCCTTCCTCCTATGAAGAAAATACTTTCTTTTTTGTTATGTACCTGCCTAAAGTGCTATATATTCAAGAGTTTGCATTTGTCTCCATTATATATTGTAAGCCTGAAGCTATTCCCTTTTGTTAAGCATGCGCTGCACTTGGTTTCCTGTGAGAAAAACACGTGTGGAGATCATGTCCATCTTAGGGCTTCTGTGTCCCATTTTCCTGGCTACATACTCTTTTAACAAGCTGTTGAAAAAAAATGAAAAGCTCTGGCAGGATCTTTTCAAAATAAAACTCTCCCTGGTTATCCTGATAGATAACAAATCAATGCTGCCTTTTTATGATGCCTGCATGACTCTTACTAATACAAAAGTTATAACTGGGGAATGGAGTCTGTGAAGATAGAAGATATTCTGGCCATAAAATCAAGGGGGGTTAAATGATAATATATATTACCAATCACCAAATACTTTGGCCTTTTTTTCCTTATTTTGTATTTTTTGCCTGAGCTTTTAAGTGAGTCTGGCTCCAACTGAAGTAATACCTTGTGTTTGGAATGTGATTAATGTAGGCTGAGTTTAATTACCTGGGACTTGTTCTAAAAATCGTCCCTGCTAGCTGATTACTTGTATAATGTTTGCGAACTTCCCAATCCCCACATGACAAACTGATCCTTGTGTATTTGTATGTTTAGGAAGCATCATTCAATTGGCACAAGACACAAATACTAGTTGAGGATACTGAATGGCTCTGAGCTGGGCTCTTCCTTTGCCATGTCTTTCATAAGACCTGGAGGCAGACAGCACCTCTGAGATCAGAAACAAGAGAAAGAGTGAGAAAATGAATCAGAATCTAGAATCAATATTTTAAAAATGTGGGGATATTTTCTTTAAAGCTTTGTTTAAGTGATTGCTATGGTTACAAGCTGTGTAACCAGGATATTCCACTTACACAAATAGTAATTGAATTCAACGTGCTTTTAAATCTCAGTTTTCTGCCAAAGAATATATTGAACTGTGTGGGAGTCCTTCCTTGCCATTGGGCAGCCATTCCATTTGGCACAGTCGACACTAGATGATCGGCTGCCGTGTTGGCGGCAGAAGGGGAGGAGGCTGCAGACCTTGGTGTATGGCAGAATGGAACATGGGAACCGAATCGTGAGGATCAAAATTGCACATGAAGTGTAATTCACTGCTGCAGGCAGCCCAGCAGCTCTACTGGTTAGAGTTAAGAGTCAAGTGCAGAGTAAGGGCTGAAATGTTTTATGGCAGTTCTGCCCGATGCTTTTGTAAGCAGTCCTCACTTAAAAATTGACAATGCTTGTACCTTGCTGAATTTAACTTCCCCTGGCTCTGGCTGGAAGAATCACTGTTCTGCTTCTTTACCTCTGGCCTCCAGCTCATGCTGGAGTTGAAGGGATGCTCACAGCCGGGGAGATCATGGACCTGGCTCCTTTTAGACCTACTGAACTGGCTCTGCACCTTAGTGCTTGCAGGTGCAAGATGCAATGTGCAGAGTCTGAAGCCCTGGAGAGAGCCAGCATGGGTATTACTGAGCTGAATTATTTTGCCTTTGTGGTCTGTCTCATCTGTGATATGCTTATGCCCTTCTGTGAACTATTTATCTAGAAGGTTTGGATGAAAAGCAAGGCTGAAGAGGAGCAGGACTTGACTACCCCTGTTGGTGCGTGTCAGTGGCATAAGATCTGTTACCCAGAGGAACATAAAGCATTGCAAGCTTGCTCAAGTTCCCTGCGGCGCGCAGACATCTTGCTTCTTTAGTTTTGTACTGGAGTAAGATTGACAGGAACACACTGTCACTGCTGTGGTGTAACTTCTGAGTGCAAAGTGGTGTGCCGTTGGAGGTGGAGCAGCTGTGCAGTAGGCAGAGCAGGATTGTCCACACACCTTTCTCCTCTGTGGGAAGGTCCTAATAGGTCTCAGGAACTGCCTGTTTGTGGCTGGAAAAAATGAGAAGCAAGTCAGTTGCAGCAGAACTAGGAAGCCAAGCCAAGATTTTGGAAATGGAGTTGTCTTCTGTCTCCTGAAGTCTGTGGAAATGGGGTTATGCCTGTTTATGCCAGAAGACTTGTACTAGCGCTTTGGATAATTGATGGACATCAGAACTTCAGAATACAGGTATTGCTGAGAACAAGCACTATACAAATCAGTCTAGTCATGTGTTCATGATCTCTCATTAGCAAGGAATTCTTAATAAGAATTATAATACTAATGAGAGTTTATCCTCTAAATCCCTTTCACAGGAAGAAAAGAATCAGAAAATTGACTCATACAGTAAGGTGAGGACATTTGACTGAAGGGTGAAGGCAGAAAAGAGGTGAGAGAGAATTTACATTTCACTTCCTCTCTGGAGAGTCTACAGCAGAACAGGGCTGGAGAGAGGAACATTCTGACTCAACAGGCTGGGAAGAGGTAGAATTAGCCAGAGAGGTGAAATTTGGTTAAGACTAGGAGAGCTTCAATCCAGGTGTTTGATGACTAGTTAATTTACTTGCAATATAAAATTTAGCCAGAGAGGAACCATTGTGAAGTACAAAGAGCTTCTTCCTCTGGTCTCTATGTCTTGTCATTACAGTCACTAGAGCTGGTGTGAGTTACTACCCATAGCACTGGGCACAGCCCAGTGCAAGGTCATGATGAGAGGGGAATTTCTGGGTCGTGGGCAGTTTTTGCTGAGGATGGTGTCTGCAGGCTGGCACTCTCCTCTGCAGGGATGGCAGTATTGTCATGGCCTTACTGGAGGTTTGTTATTTGTGTGGATTTTGGTGTGCTTCATGCCTGACCTCTGAAGAAAATGTCCTGGCGGAAGAGGAGTGCTGGACTCTGCTCCTGGGCTGAGAGCGTGGCTGCCCTGATGTCCCTTCACTGCTCATGTGCCACCTCTGTGAAAACATACACCTGCACCTAAAGCAGCTGGACTTCCCAGGCTGGATTATTATTGAATCCTCTCTTTCCCCTCTATGCTCAGCTGCTGACTAGTGGAAATGCAGTTCTGTGAGCCAAGTCAGAGAGATTAGGCTGAATTTTAAAGTGGGTATGTGTAATCTTCCGAAAAAATTCTGTGTAACTGTGAACCCTTATTTTCTTATGATTGTTTTCATGGAGGTTGAAGTATGATAAACATGCATGTGAAAACTTGCTCTGGTTTAACCACATCAATTTGAAAATGTACAGGCATGAACAAGACCCAGAAATGTCAGTATTGCACTTTTGAAAACATGTGGTGCGGTGGTGAGGACCCCAAAATAAGTCTGGCTTTCCTCCATAACACTGTTGCTCCCTCTGACTGCTGTAGGTGCACTGCACCAGCACAGTGGGAGACATTTCAAGGAGGCTTGAGTCCTGGAATCAATAGTGCTAGGGCACAAACCATGTGAACTTAATCATATTGTCTTAAGCTTGCCCCTGGCTTTTGAGACCAAGTGATTGATGTCACACGGGTCTGAGCAGTTAAGTAATTGATCATCAGCTGTGACTATTACTCTTAGCTAGGTTGTTTCAGCAGAAGTTTTCAAAACAAAAATACATATCCAACAGACTTTAAAAGGGTTATCACATGTTTATTGTTCAGACTTTGCTGGTTGAAGTGCCCTTGGGAGATGCCCTGTAGGGTACATTTCTGTTCAATATCAGTGATCTGGATGCAGGAGTTGAATGTCCCATTAGCAAGTTTGCTGATAATACTAAACTGCTGTTGACTCTCTTGAGGGATGAGAGGTCTTTCAGAGGGTTCTAGGTAGATTGGAGTACTGGGCAGTGATTAACGGAATGAAGTTTAAAAAGTCCAAATGGCAGATTCTGCACTTAGGATGGAGTAACATCAAGTGCAAGTATAAACTGGGAGAGGATAGTCTGGAGAGCAGCCCTGTAGAGAGGGATCTGGGGGTGTTGGTCAGCGGCTGGCTCAGTGTGAGCCAGCAGGATGTGCCCTGGCAGCAAACTGCATCATAGTACATCAAACACAGCATGACCAGCTGGTCAAAAGAAATTATTATCCCACTGTATTCGACATTGGTGTGGCCTCATCTTGAGCACCGTGAGCAGTTCTGGGGCCCACAATTGGTCCTTGAATGCATCCAGAGGAGGGCAACAAAGCTGATGGAAGGTCTGGAAGGCATATGCTGTGAGGAGTGGAGGAAGACTTTAGGCTTGTCTAGTTTGGAAAAAAGGAGGCTGAATGGTGACCTTGTTGCTTTCTGTAGCTTCCTGAGGAGGGGACGTTGAAAGGAAGGTGCTGATCTTTTCTTCATTAAATCCAGTGATAAGACTTATGGGAATGGTTCAAAGCTGCAACAGGGGAAGTTCAGACTGGGTATTAGGAAGCATTATTTTACCAAGAGGATAGTCAAACACTGAAACAGGCTCCCTAGGGAGGCGGTCAATGCCCCAAGCCTGTCAGTGCTTAAGAGGCATTTGGACAGTGCCAAAGGGATCAGGTGGTTGGCCTAGATGATCATTGTAGGTACCGTCCAACTGAACTATTCTGTTCTATTCCAATCTAATGTAGAGGGCTTCTCAGTAGTATGCGGGTATGACAAGCCAAAATGTCTTTACAAGACTGACTTAAGCTTCTTAACCTTTAAGGATTAGAAAAGATTTTTGCTTATTTTGTTTTCTCTGTTTGAATGTAACACTCATGGGTGCACTTTAACCAAGTTCTTGTGGTGCTGCATTATTCTTCTTAATCCTTGTAACATTTTGCCTGGCAAGCAGGAACAGTACACACGAAAGTTCATACACCTGTGTAAATGTTATTGTTAACAATCACTCCTTTGCTGAGGCCTCAGAAAGTTTTGCCAAAACCTCAGGAGAAAAACTATCAGGCATAGGAACCTGAGCTGATGGGAGGTATGGCTCAAGTAGCTGTTGCTGTGTCACACATCCAGTTGGAGCTGCTGCTGCAGTGGGGTGAGTATTTTGCATTCCCTACAGACCTGGATGATCCCACCTGTTTGCCAACAGTTGTTTCTCTGCTCATCTGGCGCAGCTGCCTACATTGTCATACCCTGAGCAAAACCAGGTCAAAATGGTCTGATTTGCTTGAGCATTTTCATAACTAAATCTAAAGCTGCCTGATACATTTTCACTAAGTTGGGTTAGAAAGTGGTCACACAAGCTGGTAAGCTGGCAAAATTGGTGAGGGTTTAAGATGTGATGGAGTTCATGGTGAGGTACTGGGAAGACTGGTGGATGTGATGCCTAAAATTCCTGCAAAAAGGCTCAAAACGACATTAGTGGAGATAGATAGAGAAGTACCTTTATTTAGAAGCTTCTAGGTGCACACCAGAAATACGCCCACACGTGGTACAGTGATGTTACAGTTTTTATAACTTCCAGTAATTAGCGTATATGATATGTAAAACCAATCCGTGGTACCCATTTCCCCTGGTGCCCACCCTCAGAACTCCTCAGAACTGCCCCTTGATGCTTCTTCAAGGGCCCTGGGCTTTCTCTTGTGTTTTGTCGTCAACCTGTCTTCCAGGTGCTTCTTCAAAACACCATGTCCTTGGCAAAGTTCTGGAGTGTGTGAGACAGTGCCCAGTGATCTCCAAACACCACCTAGTATGTGAGCAATACAGGAAGATCTACATAATTCTAAAAATTCAAAAAAACCTACAAAATACCTACCTAAAATCCTTAGGCATCAGATGAATGGGGAGTGGTGGTGCTTTGATTGGATAGGAGCAGTTTGAGCAGGCAGGGAAGTCACTGTTGCAGTTAAACACATACATGGGGTCTCTTGTTATGAAATAAGGATGTCCCATCTCATCTCAACAGAAGAGCTGATTTTGTTCAGCCTGGAGAAGGCTCAGAGGGAATCTTGAACTAATGATGGGAGGATATAAAGAAGGCAGTGATACGGAGTGGAAAGGAGAGAGGCCAAGGACATAAGCTGCACCAAGGAGGATTAAATAGAAGGAAGTAGTTTCACTGTGAAGAAAATCTAGGATGGGAACAAGTACTCAGGAAGGTGCTGTCTCTGGCTTTGAAAATATCCAAAACTGACAGAACCTGAGAAACCTGACGTACCTTCAAAATTGGTTCTACTTCTCTTGGGAAGCAGAGGTGACCTCTAGAGATCCGTATCAACATAAAATATTACATTATTATACTCTTTAATGGCAATTTAAATTAGATTAAAGCAATTAATCTTACTGAGCAGTAAATGTTGCACTCAAAATAACTCACAACCGCATTCACTACCCAAATTTTACAAGCAGGAATGTGAGGCAGAAAGATTATTCATTTGTCTGAAGTACAGGGACCCAGGACCAGGGATTACAATGCAAAAATTGCAGGAGTTCCAGGTGCACCATCTGGTGTCTACATTCTGTGTCTCCCTGTGCTATCTACCAGTGCCTATGGAATTCTCCAGGGTGCAGCAGGGAACCCAGCTCCTTCTTGGGGAAGAAGGGGACCAAGAGGAGCAGCGGTATTGCCATGTGTACCTGCAGCTGTGGTGTTACCAAGCTTACACCATTAAAATGTCTTACTACATCTCTGCAGATCTTTGTATTTCACAGCTATAAAAGAACATGCTGCATCACATGATATGTTACATTAATATATAATTAAGGTGTTAGTATGGTATATGTTAATTCACTAGTAATTGCAGATGAAGCTGTATTCCATCAAAAATCTCTGTTGGTAAAAAGACATAGAATTAGATAATAGTAAACATAATAAACTAAAGAGGTGGAAGTCCTGAGCGGGTTAATGTCAGCCACTGTTCTGCACATACAAAGTCAATATGATCTTTTATAGAAGGAGAAGTTCAATCTACTTTTGTTCTAGCTTTCTCTGGGGTAGGGTTAATTTTCATCCTAGTAGCTGGTGCAGTGTTGTGTTTTGGATTCAGTATGAGAATAATGTTGATAACACATTGATGTTTTAGTAGTGCTTGCTCTAAGCCAAGGAATTCTCAGTTTTCCACACTCTGCCAGCAACCAAGTGCACAGGAAGCTGGGAGGTAGCATGGGCAGGACAGCTGACATGAACTGTCCAAAGGAATATTCCATAGCGTAGAGCATAATGCTCAGTATATAGATGAAGAGGAGTTGGCGGGGCTGCTGGTTGCTGCTCAGGGACAGGCTGGGATGCTGTGGTCTATAAGCATTGATTAAATAACATTTTGTAGTAAAATAAACAAAGAAAGAAAGCCAGTGCATTCATATTGCTGAGGCAATTGGCCAATTGGCATTACCATAATGACTGGGAGCAGAGAAATGATCTGTGAAGTCTGAGCAATTACCTTGCTGCTGGCACTTGACCTCCTTTGTGAGATCCCAGGGTGTCTGTATGGAATATGCAGAAGATGTAACACACGCTTCCAAATGCTAGAGTTGGTCATTTTTGTGTGTTGGATATTGTGTCTTCCCTGACTTTTGTGCAGAGGGGCACACTGAGATTTAAAATCAACTTTTCAAATTCTGTTTTCAGTCCAGGAAATGTCTGCTGAAATAGTCAAAGAAAGGCTACCATTAACTCTAAGAACAGCATTATACTCCAGAGTTAACATCCCAATGTGTGGTTTCATTTACAAGCAAAGGATGTGTGAAGTTCAATCAGCTGTTATGATGACCAGAATTCATGTCATAGTTTCCTGAGATACTGTCACCAAAAAAAAAACCCCAGTGGGATCACTGCAATGATCTGAGTTAAAATTAGCACTTCTTGGTGATGGTGGTGGTGTATTTTTAACCTGAATTTAACCTGAATTGCAGCTGCACAGCACCAGACTGGTGAGGGCAGTGGGTGCAGCATCTGGGTGGCAGTGGTGACTTGAACAAGGGGACAGGGGAAGAAGTTGTCATTCATGTTACTGCTAGAGCTGGCATTTTATGTTGATTCTGAGGAAACTGGTGGAAACACCCAGGAAGAAACAGCTGAGTAGCATGATGACTAGCACAACTTGACTCTCCCCTTAGGACTTTAGTTTTTTTTCTGTGTACAATTGGCTGTGACATTGGAGGTATTCAGCTTGTAACTTTTTATTTTCAGAAACGGAACTATCTGGCAGTTCATAAGCTGAATCTTTCTGGTGTTAGCCATAGGGCACCAGGACCACTTAAGCTGAGAGAACAGAAATTTCAGAAACCCAGTGAATCACAGAAAATGCTGATCTTAAAAATGCTATTGCTTTATTTGTTGTTGTTGTCTTTAGTCATGCTCTTCAAGGGATGGATTGAAAAAGGGTCTGAGTATCACGGTGCACAGCTCTAATGTTGCTGTTATCTGACAAATCACGGAATGATAAAGCTAGGAGAGACCGTGAAAGATTCCCTGTCTGGGTGAGGTCCGTTGTGGTCCATTTGCCCAAGTCACACAAGCCTTCTCTCCCAGCTCTCTTATTTTGGTAAAGCTCCCAGCTCTGTGTCCACAGCAGGTCTCACTAAGCTGGCACATGGGTATGGGACCTCAGAGATCTCTCTGGTCCCCCAGTGTCTAGACTGTAACCCTTTGTTTCAGGGGTTCATGGTGTTATACAGTGTATCCTGTCCCTGTGGGCTGCAAAGTCAGATGCTGCCACAGCCTGCCATTTGAGGTAGTTCTTTCGGGCTAGAAAACTGCCCAGCCTTGCAAACGGAAAGTGATGTGAAATAAGAGTGATCTGCCAGAAGGGCTTTTCATGGCCTGAGTATTACTGAGGTGTGGGGACAAATGGATGCACAAAGGCCTTCTGCTCCTCTCAGCTTCTGCGCTTAGTGAAGTAGTAGCACCACAACCCCATAATAAGCCATTTTTGAGGCCCACAGTAGCAAAAAAAATTTTTTTTTTCTTTTTCAAGCTTAGTTTTCTGTCAGGTTAAACCTTGAATCAGTCCACAGCTGGGTCAGGAGGTGCCAACACCCAAACAGGAGAGGAGATTTTGCTATCCAGCACTGTGGAAGAACCTCTTTGATGGTAGCTAGAGTTTAAGAGATAACAAATATCTTGCTGCTCACAACAGTCATCCATCTAGTCCTATATTCTATCTCTGTCTGTGGCTGTAAGAGAATCATGCTTTGTTTACAATGCGCTGTGTTTACATAGTAAGTGAGCAGGATTGTGGTACATTGGAGCTGATTTTGTATCTTGCTGCTGCCTGAAAAACTTCTCCCACTTTATCCATCAGCATTCTAAGACACTGGAAAGTAATCCTTTTTTCCTTAGTTGGATTACTTTTCTGTTGGACTAGTGGGTTAGATTACTTCATCAGAGAGCCTGACAAGTGACAGAGCTGGCATAGAGGAGGGTCTAGCTTGTGTGTGGAGGAGGATATCTCTCAGTGTGGAGACAGAGAGTTGTTGCAGCAGCTCAAACAGTATTGTCAGCCTTGACCTAGATCTCATGTGAAATGAAATCTGAATCTAATCATATTTTGTTCTATTTTTAACAACTATCCAGCAAGCTGCAGCAAGCAGAATAGGTTTAGACCAGCCATTAGGTAGGAGGAGTGTGAGAAAGAGTGAAGAGCTGCAGGAAGACAGTGAAGTGGTTAAAGAAATCATAGACTCATACAATGGTTTGTGTTGGAAGGGACCTTAAAGATAGTCTCATTCCAATCCTACTGCTGTGGGCAGGGACACCTTCCAATAGACCAGGTTGCCTCACCACCCTCACAATAAATTTCTTCTTCATATCTATTCTAAACCTACTCTCTTTCAGTTCAAAACTGTTGCTCCTTGTACTAAGACTACACACCCTTATAAAAAGTATCTCTCAATCTTTATTATAAGCCTCCTTTAGGTACTGGAAGGCTGATACAAGGTCTTCTGGGAGCCTTCTCTTCTTTAGACTGAACAATCCCACCTTCCTCAGTCTATCTTCATAGGCAAGATGGTGCTGTGCCTTTCCTCCCTCCTGAGGAGAGAATGCGAGTTGGTGCACTACACCACTTGGTGTTTGGATGAGCTGCAAAGTGGAGGCCATGGCCCCTTGTGATCAATAAAAATTGCTTTTTGGCACTTTTTCTAAAAGTGGCTTCATTAATTGGCTAGTTTTGGCTAAATTCTAGTCGAGTAAATCCATTCTGTCCCTATCAGGGCCCCTGAAGTGTTTTCTGGGTAAAATGTTTGCTTTGTAGGAAGAGAGGACTGGCTAATGGTCCAGTAATTCAGTCCCTTTGCATGAAATTCTCATTGGAGTCAATGTGTGGAGCTCAGCGGCCTCCAAAGAAGCTCGTCTTACGTACACCTGCAGATACAGGAACTTTATTTTCTGCTGTGGCAGTGCCAGAATTATCGAGGCCAGATACAAAAAAAAAGAGAGCAATTTTGGAATAAACTCATAATTGGAAAGTTTCTTTCTGTTACCATGTAGAATTTTCTTGATCTGTGAATCTATTTTTTTCATCTCTTCTTTGTCTTACGGCTCATGGCAACAAGGTGCAACATCGTAGTACAATGGTAGAATCCTTTTTTTCTGCTAAGCGTAGAGTATTTTGCTAAGGCTGCTTTTCTCTCGGTCTGGCTTGCAGGTGTTTTATCTGCAACTCATAGCTGAAGCCTACTAACTTTGTCAGATAGACTTGCGCTTGAGCTTCTACATTTTTTTTTCTTTTAAGCATAGAAATATTTTCAATGGGATAAACAGGGAAAGTAATCTCAAATCAGAGATGCTTAAAGAAAAAAAGCTAGTATCCAAATACAGTGAAATGTAGAGCTTTTTCCAGTCTTCAAGGCATGATTGCAAGTAGTTGTGACAGGGAAGGAGTATGATGTGATTGTTCCCTCCTTAATGGGACACGCTTAGGGGACAAAGAGCACATACCTCATGAGGCAACATGAATGAGTGTGCATGCATCCCTTTGTAGCATCCTCAGGGTAAATCCAGAACTGCCTTAGCCTGGATGCAAGAGTTCAGCTGCTCTGTCTGAGCAAGCTTACATCATGTGACTCCCTTGAGTAGGATCGAAGAGCAAAGAGCATTCCCTTTAGACCCTTGTTCATATACACGTGATGCAGATATTGTAAAATACATTTTTCTGGACTTATTTTTGAACTATCGCCTCTTTTGCCTCTTTGTGTGCCCTTTCTTTCAGATTGTCTCCAAAGATGAAAAGGAATGTGGAAGCTACTTTGCTCATAAATGATATATATCCTGACATCTCCTTTGCCACCCGTCTCCTGAAGTCAGGACCAGAATGTAAAACCCTCCACTGCCCCTCACTATGCCTGTGGAGGGCAAGCTGACCTATGGTTTGTTCAGCCATCTGTGGCCTGCAAGCAATTACCACTTGACCTGCTGTGTGGGGTCAAGTGTGATGAGTGGCCACGCTGCAGGGTGGCCTGAGCTGTCAGCCATATGAAGCTCTGAGCCCGAGGGGACTTTGCATGTTGACATTTCTGTGTTTCCCTGAGGTCTGAGCACTGGCCCAGCACTGTCCTCTCACAGCCACAACCATCGTCTCCTCCTGCATCTTTGTCATGATGTGATCAGTACTTTCCAAGCAGAAAAAACAGTAGTGAACGATGTTAGTGCAAAAAATTCAGAGGAAGGGGAGCCCACCAGCACAGCCAACACCCTTCCTCTGAGTCTGCCCTTCCTTGTCCTCCTGCGTCTCTTGTCTAGCTGGCACGTGCTGTTGCTGGGCAGGCTGCCTGCAGGGCAGGGTTATCTCCATTCCTGGTGCTTGCCCCTTGGCTCAGGAAAGGTCATGAGTGGACATGAGCATGAATGGCAACACAGGGGTAGTGTGCGGGGCCAGGTGAAGAACAAGTCCTGCTGCTGTTTCCTGATCAAGTGAAAAGTAAATTCAATACTGCTGAGTGCAATGATGTTCATTGCAAAGAGGGAGGGACGGTGTGAATCTGGGCATGAAACTGCATGTGTGATGGATTGCAATATGATTGACAATGTGAATTTAAAGATTGCATTAATAGCAAAGCTTAGAATGAAAGTTTCACTGTATTTTGCCCTATGTCCCCGGTCTGGGTCATTTGCACTACTGCTGCAGGCCTGTCATCTGGATTGTATGTTCTACACCTATGTCTACTTCTGCTCAGTTTTGTGGGAAAAGTTAATCTGAAACAGATAATCTGTTTCTTACTAATCTCTCATCAACAAGATTTATCAGTTCTGTGGTCTGCCTCAGGGATCAGGAATTAGGTGAGAGAGTCATGTTAGTGTCGTGAATGTGATTTTAGCAGTCATCATGAAAATTCCCTCACATTTGGTAAACTCTTGATTACACATTCAGCAGGGGAGCTGTTAGATTTTTGAGGTGACAAAGGGTCAGACATACAGAAAGGGAAAATGTTTTTGTTCTTTCCTCACAACTTTTGCAAATGTAAAGACTGTTTCTGGTTTGGAAGCAGTGTAGCAATTGCTGGGTTTAATAAGGAAGAAATAGCTACCATCACCACCTTTCCTCACCCCCAAATCTGTGCCTGGTGCTGCGGGAACAACAGTGTGAAATAAAATCAAGACTGAAGGAGGCAACTACAGAACACACCAGGATTGATGAGACTGGCAGTATCAGCAGGATAATGATGGATAATGGTGGTAACGATGAACACTGAGAAGACATGTCTCACTGCTAATTATTGCCTCCCAGTGACCACAGAAGTGTTGTGGGTTTGTGTGTCTTGAATGCAGAGGTACCTGAGGGAAGAGCAGCAGAGCTGTCGTGCAGACTACCATCCCAAAGGCTTTTCACAAGAACACTGCTACTGTGCAGAGGCAGTTTTATGTTTGGGTACCAGTGCAAGAAAATAACAAGAGAAGGCCAGGAATTAATGTTGAAGAAGAATGAGAGAAAGCAGGTTAGCACATAGAGAAACCTGTGATCATAGTTTAATCTTCCAGTCTGATGCAATGGATGATGAACAGGTGCTTGGCTAATTTTTACAGACTTTCCGCCTCTACTGAGGGTACTCCAGCCTCCCACAGCTCTGTAGGCCATGATTACACATAAACCATCCCCATATTTTGACTCTAAATGCCCTATGCAGCCTGGGATCAGCAAGGATTTTTCCATACATTTTTTTTTCTCCCATCTCTTGCAAATACATGAAGCCAAATCCTGAAACAAAAAGCTGAGACAGTCACCCTCCTGTGCTTTCAATGTTGTACATACTGGAAATGAGGAGAAAACCGCTGGGATAAAATGCAGTTGTTACATGGTATTAAGAGAAGCAACAGGTATGTGGGTAGAAACAGAGTAATAGGAATTGCAAGTATGTGACTGCAGTTGTAGAATTACAAGCACAAAAATGAGGAAGGCGGAATAGAGTGGGAGTGATTTTCCCAGAAGGCTGTGTAATTATTCAGGAGGAATGATGCTGTAAGAATAAATCATAAATATGTAGGAAGTTTTTATCTGCAGGATTCTTGTCTCCCTGCTCGCTGAAGCTGGAAGGTATGAGGCAACAATTACATAAGTAAAGATGTGACCATAATGATTATGCAAAATGTAGCCAGCTTAAAGTTGCAAGGCCATTATTATTGAATCGAATATTTGAATGTGTAAAAAACAACTGAAGGCTATTTAAAGAAAAAGAAGGGCCTATTTGAAGAAAAAAGAAGTTGGTTTCATGCAGGTAATTACTAAAATGGCAACAGAATCAAACAAGATCAAGAACGAAAAAAAATCCAAAACATTAACAAGTATATAAATGGCATTAATTTTAAAAGTCACCCTAACAACAAACAAAACTTGTAATGGAAACCATATTTCTACAGAATCAAGTGAATGGAAACTAAAAAAAGTATAACAGAGTATAACTTTTTATCTTAGGTTAAGAATTTGTTGTAGGTTAACATTTTCACAGGCACGTAACTGGTTTGGTTTTCAGAGATGGCCATTCACTTAAAGCCTTGAATCTGAACATTTGATGGGATTCATGTTGCCTGATTTAGATACCTAATCACAGACATATTAAATTTAAGCTAGTTATCTTAGACTGACTTTAGAATCTGAAGAGAAATGGCATCTTCAGAGAGAAAGTAATTCCTTCTGTCTTGGATGCTGATCTTACCATGAGATAACTTGTCCTCAAAATATGCCTCTTCTTCTCCACTGCTTAGAAAAGGAGCTTAAGGTAACTAAGACTTGAATGAACTACTTTCAGGTGATTAAAGACATGAAATAAATCCTGTAGGTCTTGTTACCTAACATAAGGCATCCACATTTGAAAACTGTAGCCATAATAGCTGCTCGTAGGGCCATATCCAAACAGACTGTTGCAACTCGCTCTGTATACTCCAAGGGTTAGCTCTCCAAAAGGCTGGGCCAAGCAGTGCAAACAGACATAATTAACCAAGATGCAGACCATGTTGTCAGTAAGCAAAGATTCAAACACCACTTTCGGAAGGTGGCATGCTGGAAGGACTCTGTGGCCACCATTTCCCACGGTCTGCTAAAGGTTACATCTTTCCTCTTGGTTCACCTGTATGTCAGCCTAGGCTTGAATGAGTCACTTTGTCTTCAGGGTCTTCTTGGGATTTGTCTATAAGCATGGGTTCATTTGATTGCAACATTTCCCTTTCCAGTCTCTGAACATCTTGTTTAATTGCCCTTTTCAAATTCTTAAGCTCTCCAGCTCACACTCTGGAAGGTCTAGACTGAATTCAGAAGGAGATGAGAAACAAGAAATGTGCCAACAGGATTTTTTAACTTTCTTCCAAAAAGCCTTCTTACTTTCCTTGCTTGAGACCATACAGTTATCTGGGTAGGTACCCTCTCTTGCCTCCTTCCTTCCACATCTCTGTTCTTGGCACCAGAATCAACCAGTTTCTGAGCAGGTGGCTACATTATTGAGCAGTGGTGTGTTGGCAGGCAGACAAGAAGAGCCAGTTAGACAAGTGAGGGGATAAGAATGCAGCCAGCCCCTGGGAGTGTCTGGGAGAGGGATTCCTGCTTTCCTGGTACTTATTTGCTTCTGGGCTATTTACCTGTGCTCTGCCCCAATGTGCAGGGTGACAGATTAGTGTCCTCGCCCTTCTCCTGGGAGCACCAGCACACACAGCAGGGCCAGCAGGAAGCTGTGGTGGAGAGGTTCATGTGGCTGTAACTGGGAGAAATGGCACCATCCAGAAGCATGACCTCAGGGTTATCCTCCAGAATACATCCTGGTACCTTCCACTCTGCTTTCTGCTCCTTGTCTACAAACGGGGATCTGCAACCCACTTCTGACCTCATTCGTGAGCTGGAGACAGCCATGATGCCCACTGCTGGGCTCATGATCCCAAACCGTATGACAAAAAAGCAATTTTCTGTTGGACACATAAAAGAGGGTTGTGACCCCTACCTTCGGAACTGCCATCAGTTTGGAAGTTGTTGTTTTCAGTTATTTTATGAGAATCTAGGAAAGATCTTCTCCCCTTCCTTGTAGTTCTGTTGAAAACAAAACCTCTTTTAGTACACTGAGCAGGAAAGACTAATGGAAGGTAAGCTGAAAGCTTGTGGGTGTTTAGGGCACAGTGCTGATTGGTCATTTCCTCATACAAAAATTCACCTTTGGTTGTTGCATCGCTTCTTGGATATGGCTGACCACATCAATGGTTTCACTATTTTACTTTGTAATTATTGATTCCTTTCATCTCATTTATTAAAATCACCGTGTGTCCAAGTGGGCCAGCTTTTATGCAAAGTCAGAACAAATAGATAGAAGTAGTTATGAGTCTTCAAATGTATGCCTGTGAATTGCAATGGTTTTTCAAACATGAAACTGCAACACTTTAAAATGATTTTGCTGAATGAGATGACTCATCATGCCTGGGAAAAAAAGATCCTATGATTTCATTGTGTTTTCCTGTCATTAAGAAAATGTTATGCTTCAAGCAGATGAAGGACTGCAAAATTTGCAGATCCATCATTACTGGATAGTGGTAGCAAAGAGAAGTGCATTACATTTGCCTTCAGATATGTGAGTGTGTTTTTGCACCCACTTTTTTTTTCTTAAAAAAAAATAAAAAAGTAACCATTTAGAGGACAAAGCAGAGCTCTGATTTGCAGAAGACAAACCTGGACACACCAGGGTCTTCAATCCACTGCTTCCATGTCTGCGTCCCGTGTTTGCTCTGCAGACTGACCTTGGACAGATTTATCTGCTGGGACATCCACACATTCTGCAGCTTTTGGTGGACATGTCACAGGCACTGGCATATTCCCAAGGGGAGTGGGCACGTTTAATGTGGGTGTTGGCATGTTTTCAGGGCTTGCTGGCATGCTTTCAATGGGTTTTGGCATATTCCCAGTGGGTACTGGCACACTCTCAGGAGGTATTGGCACACTTTCTGTGGGCGCTGGCACTCTTTCTGGAAGTGTGGGCATACTTTTGGTGGGCTTTGGCGTGTTCTCAGTGGGCGTTATCATACTTTGAGTGGGTGCTGGCATGTGTTCAGTGGGCATTGGTGTGCTCGTGCTGGGCAGCTCACAATGATTCCCAGACTCTGACTGTGGGGTGAGATGAGAGGGGAGTTCTGGTACCAGGATGGCATTACTTGTCTGAGTGTCACAGGTCTCTGGATTGCTGCTGTTGCTTTGAAGGGACTCCTCTACCTTGTGGGGCACACTGAAATCTTCGGCCAGCTCCTTCAGGACGCTCTTGTCACTTGCACGCAGCTCAGTGCTCACCTGCTCAGAGGAGGTAGTGTTTGTATCAGCATCATCATCATCTTCTTCTTCTAAGATGCCATTTCCATTCACTTCTTCTGGGAACTGTGCATCCTTTATTTTTTTGTACAATTCATTCCTTTCTTCCTGCAGAGCGCGGCAAAGGTTCTCCAGCCGCTGGATTTTCAGCACAAAGCACTCATATTCCTTGGACCTCATGGCTTTCTGTAGTCAAAGACATCAGACAAAGGTGCAGGCTCAGTTTGGGTGCATGCAATTCATTAGCAGAACTAGCAATTAGGAAACAATTTGAGACCTAAGCAGCCCTCACAGGATGCTGCCAGGTGGCTGGCTTTCGCCAACTGCTCTACAATATCTATGGTCTTTTGGACCGAAGCTTCAAGAGGAAATTCATCCCTTTCACTACGGTGTATTAGCATTCTCCATACACATTCAGATTGTTTTCACTCAAAAATATTTGCAGGAATAGCTGTAGATAATCTGTAGAGGTGGGAAAACGTACTGGATGTCCATATAGATAAGCATCCAAAAACCAATGTGTACATTTGGTTGGTGTGGGTGTGAATTTGGAGGAAAACAAGCCGCATTATATTTTTTGTTTATTTTGTTTCTGGGCCCTGTGAGAGCAGCCTGAATTGGAACATTTTCTGTTTTTACACCCAGTGAGGAAAGAAGAGATACAGAAAACCATAAAAATATAAACAACAATAGCACAGAGCTACAAAGACCTGGTCCAAGTTCAGCATATGTTTGGGATGAAACTTCATGCAGCCTCTTATCTTATTTGAATGAGTTCCAATGTGCTTGTGAACTTCCTTTGCAATGCCCCTGGGACAGCATGTTTAAAACTATTGTGAGACCCAGTACCTGCTTTTGAGTCTTGGAGTTTGCCTACACAGGAAGTTAATGAAAGGCGTGAATTCAGCCAGAATTCATTAGCTAGAGTTCATTAGCTAGTACACATTAATTCTCTGGGTGGATGTTGTTATGCAGAAAGAAAGTAGCATGAAGTGAACTAATGCCAATTTGCTTCTATGGGAGAGCATTAACAATTACCCATTTTTAGAGCACTTAAAATTCAGAGTTACATAATTCAGTTTCTCATGGACATAGTGAATGTCTGAACATCTAAAAGCTGCAGCAGTTGGGATTGTTTTGTTCTCTAAAGACATCTAATTATTAAGGTAGCTTGAAAAAAAGACCCTTAGATTCAAGAACAAATTTTTCGCTGACTTCTGGCAGTTCACCTTATCTCCTAGTTAAAGCTCTAAGTGGGGAAAAAGATGCATCTTGGGATGATAAAGACTGCTCACCTCTTCAATCATGTCCAGTAATGCTCTGTTACAGTTCTCAAACCTGGATTTCCACGTAGCAGTATCCTTTTCCAACTTCTTCATTTTCTTTGTCATCTATAGAAGCAGGAAGAAAAGCTGAATCACAACAGAAATTCCATGCTGCAGATGATATTAGGGCAGCCTTTTTATTCAAGTCTTTTGCTATGCTCATAACTGCTACCAGCAGCTGTAGTGTGTGTCTGTGCTAAGTATTAATTTAAGTTAAAGGATGGATTTCATTTTAAGTAGCTGCCATATAACATTCAGCCTCTAGTATGTAGTCCTAAAGTAGAACCAGTTGATCATAGCCATCTTCCAGCATGTAAACTATGACAAAAACAAGAAAACAAATGGTAGAATTATTCTGTTTGTGTCTTTACCAGACCACAGTCTTAGATTGCTGGGAAGTTAAAGAAGGGCTTGTATCTTCTGAGCCATCCGTGCCAAGGAAGTTCCCCGTGGATTAGGCACCTCTGTGCTACTTCCAAAACATGCCACTAACTATATAGCACTATTTTTCCCTTTGGTTTTCTGCAGGCTGGACTCTCTGTGAGGCTGCCTGGTTCAGGGCATGAAGATTTTGAGCCTTGGTGACGGAGCAGATCATAGGTACAGCATGTTGATATATTTGGTTTTTAACTCCCATTCACTAAAGGAAGTAAGCAGCCCAGCTACACGGAAACCGTCTGTGTGGGGTGGAAGGTGTTGGTGGGCTTGAACTCTGCCTGCGCACTCCAGTGAAAAGATATGTAGCCCATGTCAAACTCTCTGTACCGGTGTCAGTCACTCAAAGGTTCTGTGCACTCCTGGAGACATGGTCTGACAAATGTGGCTCCAGATTCCTTTTCTGGTATCTCTCAGGGATCTGTACCCAACCACCACAATACATTTTAGGTGAAGTGTTTATTCTTGAGAGCAATTTCAGTTTCAGCTGAAAAATCCTTCAGAAAAGGAAAGTGATTCGTTCAGCTTGCAAATCTAAGCTGCTGTCAGTCATGGCTGAATGTGTCCCAAATCTTATTTGAATGTTGATGAGATTTTTCTTCAAAATGTGCAGAAATGATCTCATCTCAGGTACAATTATTACAGTGAGAAATATCAGAATCTAAAAGGAAAGTATCAATTACAGAGTACAGGCATAAGCTGCTACTCACTTTTTCCATCTCCTGTTTGAATGTGGCGAACACTTCATTGCTTTTGGTCAATGTTTTCTGAAATTCTTCAAACCTTTCAGAGTAGAGAGTGATCTGCATTAACAGAGGAAAAAAAAAACCCACCACAGTAATTTCAGAATCTCCAGTACTGTGAACTTCTACTTTGGGAGAAGATAATAAAATAAGTATTGTGTTTGGACATGGAAATTAGCTTCTGTTTGAAGATCATGAAGCACAAACATGAGGGAACAGAAACTATGCATCTTTTTATGGTTGCAGACTATTATGATTCCTCTATTGCAGAAAGGTACACTAAGAATAGAAAGACCCAGGCAAGTGATTTCAAAAAGACTTGGGAATTATGGATGCCCTATTCTCATGAATCCTGCAGCCATGATGCCTCTACACAGGGCACCCAGAAGCAAAATAATTCCTTAGATATAGAGACTTGTGAAAACATTTCCTTCTATTTGATCCCTGGCCCTTCTCCATGAGCAAGGACTAACCTGAGTTGGTCCAACCACTGCTTCTGTGCGGGGTCATGCAGTGGGATTAACTCAAGGTGAGAGCCAGCATGATCATGAGCTATGCCTGAGCTCTAAGCCTTGCCTCACCACACAGACATCACCAAACCCCAGCTTTAACACGAGGGCATAAGCCCTGACAGGCTTTAGCAGAGGAGCTGAGTGCTGCCTGGCTGCCCAGCTGTTCACCTGTCTTGTGGATTATTCCACCCGCCAGGTTGGGAGCTGGGAGCTACCCTGGCTATGCTGCTTCTGGTGTCCAAGTGAGCTGATGGAGAGGCATCCCCACATCAGGCTGCAACTGCAGTTTCCCCTCTTCTATCTTTCCTCCTGGTGGCTCAGGTTGTGCCCTGGAGCTGCAAAGGGAGTGCTTGATGTGTTTCACTGGACTCTCCCATTGAAGAAGAGTGTCATTGCTCACCCCACCAAGCGAAGTCCACCCTTTCACGCCACTGTGATTCTGCACTGTATTACTTCAAGATGCATCCCTGCACCAAGGCTTGAGCAAGCTGAGAGGGCACCTTGTCAGCTGTTTTGTAGCTGGCATGTGGGCTAGCTGTGGGCAAGGCCAGCAAAGGTAGAGAAAGTAATCCCCAGCCAGCCTCTTCTGGGAGTTTCGCTTCAGTTCATGAAGCAGAGATGAAGAAAGATCTGTTGGAATGTGCCATCATTTCAGACTACTAGGGCTCCCTACTATGCTACCAGTTTATACCTGGCACCCATGTGGAAGTTCATCTGTAGCTGTCAGTAATGCCTATACTTTTAATCTAAAATCATTAGGTGGTCTAAAGATCTGAAGTTTTTTTTTTCTGTAAGATTTTATTGTTTTCCACTTTTTTTGTTTTGTGGTTTCTGGGGCTTTGGTTGGGGGTTTTTTGTTGTTTGTTTGGGTTTTTTGTTTGTTTTGTATTTGTTTTGTTTTTTGTTTGTATTCCTTTGGAAAAGAAGATCAGCTCCAGCTTATTCATTTCCTTCTGCTGTCAGAGAATTCCCAGCAGTGCTTAGGTGATCAGGCATTTCATCTGTCCAGCATGACAGCTCTTAGAAGAAGTGTTTGGCATAACATATGGTGGCCAAGGCAGGGTGGGTGCAGAGCAATGGGAGGTTCAAGAGCAGCCCGTAGTGCGGTGTCTGGGTAGAGGCTGGCTGCCTGCCCTCTCTACACCGGCAGGGAACTGGCTAAATGATTAGTTAGGAGCTTTTCTTTTGCGTGGTGTCGGCCAACTCACCCCCTCCCCTGATACTACCATGCAGGTACTGAAGAAAAGAAGATTTAGAAAAAGTTGCTCATAGTGGAGTGGGTTTAATTCTGATTTTGAAGTCATGTATGCTTATATTATGCATCATGTTCATTCAAGCTAGCTGTTATGATGCCCCTTGTTACAGCCATAAATGCAGCTGTGTTCAAGTTAACAAGAGTAGTTAGTGCCTTGGCGGCTGTGAACATGGCACTGGCTGCAGCCCTTCCACACCAAGATGGGTGAAGACATGGGAGGTTAATCTGTACAGAGTACTCTGTAGTGCCAATATCAGAGCTAGCTGACATGAAGCCTGTGTGTATTTATAGAAGGTTGTATCCAGAGTTGTGACCTAGGCACAAACAAAAACTCAGAGGGGTTTATTTTAGCAGCCCAAGTGCCACAGCCTAAGTGGGACACTGATATCAAGTGCGACATTTGGAATAGACGTCATAGCTTTAAGAGGAAATGACTGAGCTTCCCAAAACCAGGTGAGGGGCAGGGGTGGCAATCAGCAAACTGAGGATTCTAGCCCAGAGCCATTGTCTTAAGAAAGCTCACCTCAATTCTGTCACTGCTTTTCCCTTCCAATTTTTGCCTATCATTTAATAAAATTAAAAACTTCACGTTTGAACCGGGCAGCTCTGACCTCAGCTGTGGCCCTAGGCAGCACCATCGCACCAAGGATAGGTTCTGCAACTTAAAACTGAATAATAAATGAATGTTTTCTTAATGACTGGGAACTGGCAGTGAGAGCTGTCCCTTACTGGGAGCATGCTTCTAGGTCAATGAGATGAGGACCCCCCTGCTGCTGCCCACCACCCATCTGGCGTCCTGACTGTGTGGGCAAGGAGAGCAGAAGCAGAGCTGCTGCCAGTTCAGTGCCTTGGGGAGGGGGCATATCTCAGCACTGACATACTGAGAGGGTGCTACAATGAGGACACCCCTTTGGCCTTGTTATTTCCTTCTTGGTTGCCATAGCCTTGTCGTTGCACTACGCCAGCTACCAAAAATTAAAGATCTCAGCTGACATCTATCTTCTTATTTTGTTTCAATGCATGAAGCTAAAATTTTCTGACTTAGCATCATGCCTGGGGAGAGCATGCAGACTTCTGGGAAGCACCACCACAGTTTGGGTATACCCCCTCAGCTGGTGCCAGATCCCTGACACCATTTGGAGTGCTGGATTTGGCTGCCTCAGGGACACTGTGTCACCCAGAGACAGGCTGGCATGAAGATGATGTTCCTGGTTCCTTCTAGCTCAAGGAAGCATCACCTCCTCTAAAATGGAGTGGTATCTCTATGAGGGTTATATTATGGCTTCTCTTTATCTCACTGACCTATGTCTTCTCATAATTTCCATGCAGCTGTTCCTCTGGTAATCATAGAATCATAAAAGGACTTGGGTTGGAAGGGACCTTAAAGACCATCTCTGCCATGAGCAGGGACACCCTTCACTACACCAGGTTGCTCAAAGTCCAATCCAACCTGGCCTGGAACACTTCCAGGGATGGGGCATCATATCTATTTATTGTTTTGTACTGTTTGTATCAAGGAGTTCTTTATGCTCTTTCTGTTTGGTACTTGCACAACACCTTGCATGATGGCATTTGGTCCATGAGGGAGGCCCTTCAGTGCTACCATACTGGAAGTAATAAAAGGAACAAACCCAGTACTAATAGTGTTATTATTCCCAGTAATTCCAAATGGAGGCTGATGTGTAAATGACAGAGCTCTCACACTTGAGCAGTACTCAACTACATGTTTCATTTTAGCAAGTGAATTATTTAATTTTTTTTTCTACACAAAACCTACCACAAAACAAGGGGCATGTGTATTTTCAATGCCTTTGCAGACCTGTTTGGATTTTTCTAAAAACACAACTACTGTTTCAAACGTATGTTTAATATAGTCTAGCTTTTATCAATATCTTCAGTTTCATTAAACTGGCTACAGAGGTCTGTCTGCATAATTTTTCTTTTTTTGGTTGAACATAAAAGTTTAATTAAAATCATTCTTAGGAAATTGGGAGCAGGTTTGCAGCCAGGATAGACTGTCTGGAGGCTGGAGGCTTTTGAGGTTTGATTGCAGAACCTGTCAAACTGGTGTCAGCAGGAGTTTATATTATGTTCTTTGGTGTGCTACCAGCTTATCTTAACCTTTGAAAAAACATATGATGAACCAAGCCCCTCTTAACACATTTCCAGGTTATCAGTTTAATGCTAGCATTTCTTGACTGCACAACAGGTAGCAATTAGACCATCTGCAAGGGCAAAGCTGGAACAACTTACCAATACGATTAACTGTGAGCAAGGGCTAGAAGAGGGCTTCCTGATGGGTGTGGAGATTGGACTGATGTCACAAGCCTCAAGGTTCTGCTAATCTTTCTCAGAGACAGGTCAAAGAAGATAAATCTACATGACTCTTTCTGTAAGTCTAAGAAAATCTAAGGATGCTCTCTTTTTGTTGTGAAAGTCCAGTATGTCATCCAGTGTTCTCACTCATCTATACAAGGTCTCACTTGACTATTGAATGTCAATTATTGCATTGCTCCCAAAGTGTAGTATATACTGCCTATTTCTTGTTTTTACTGCCTTTCACTCCAGCCTGACTCCTGGTGCAATTTTGGCAAGTAATTTTTTTTTTTTGAAAGTTTCAAATTACAATTAAACACTGAAATCCTAGGGACCCCTTTGTATAAGACCTTAGTAGACAGAATTCCTGCTAAAGTTAATGAAAATACTGCCTTAACACCCCAGTCCAGAAAAGCATGTGGGCACATCAACTCCACTTTGGTAAATGTTTCATGATATGTATGTACCTCAGTGCTCTTCTGAAACCTGCCTGCAGCATTGTTATTGTGAATAGTCAAGCCAAGGTACACACGTTGTTCTCTGGTTGAGTACCATAAACACTCTTAAATCATAGCAGTATGAAATTATTAGGGTCAGAAGGAACCTTTAAAGATCATTTAGTCCAACTCTCCTGCCTTGGGAAGCAACACTTTCCACTGGACCAGGTTGCTTCAAGCCCCATTCCGCCTGGTCTTGAAGATGTCCTTGAACACTTGAACTTCTCTGGCCAACATGTTCTGGTGTTTCAGCATCCTCACAGTAAAGAATTTTTTCTTCTTAATATTAATCTCTCCTCTTTCAGTTGAAAACTGTTACCCCTTGTCCCATCACCACATGCCCTGGTAAAAAAAATTTCTTTCAGTCTTTATAAACTCCTTTTAAATATCTAAAAGCTGTAAAAAGGGCTCCCTGGGGCATTTTCTTCTCCAGACTAAACAACCCACACATCACAGTGTGATTTGCAGTATGAGTGTTACCTTACGGTTGGCTTGAAAATAACCCGTTTCCTTTGCAATAGTCTGTGGGATGTAGAATGATGTTAGAAGGAACACATAGACAGTAATTCGGATACTTTACCTGAAAGTGCCTCATGGGTTAAAAACTGTGAAACAAAGGCACACCATGCAATCACCTCTCCTACATCACCTGTGCCTGCAGGACGGTCTCTTGCTCCTTTAGCATTTTGGCCTGGAGCTTCCATTCTGCAGCTTGGTTCAGGAGCTGTGTTTTGGGCAACAGAGAGAAAATTGTTAGCTACCTAGTTTATCAGCTGGAAATCCTCATTCTTCAGCTACTCATGTTTCTACCTCTGCTGCTGTGCTGAGGAGGGATCTAACTTTCAGGTGAATGTAGTTAGAGGAGTTAGGCAAGAGAGAGTATTTAGTGTTAACCTGAGACAAGGGACAGGCCTTTTGGTTTCCAAAAGAGTATTTGAATAGCAGTTCAAAAACTATTGGGAATTAAGTGTGCAGTATAGTGGGCTATAAAAAGTGTGGTATTTAACCATATCTTCATCAGACTTCTAGAGAAATATTGCAATACTGTCTGGCCCATTCATTTCAGCACAGCTCCAGCCAAATTCCTGCTCTCCAGTGAATGTCAAATTAATGATCATGAATTAGCATGGTCACAGTCAGATGTGCCTCAAAAAATCTGCAAGTTTTCAAAAAGGGAATGCATAGTAAATGCCATATATTTACAGCTGTCTTGTTCTGTTTGAGCTCTATTTGCATTGACAAGTGGAGAATCCCAGCTCAGGGTGATAAATATCTCACTTAGATAAAGGAGGCAGCCCAGGAAGAGCTTGGCTGCAGTTCCATTCCTGGCTGCTCCTGGGAAGATGTAAGTCCCTACTCCAAGGTTGTTGGCAAAATTACATTCTGATATGAAGGCTGCAGAAAGGGTGGATGGAGGGTCAAGGCTGAATGAAATGTAAGAATGAGGTGTACAGAGACTTTTTTCTGGCTGCAGTTCTGAGTCAGCAGTTCCAAAGTGCATAGTACTATTTTAGCAATAGGTTTAGTCTGAAAGCAGGAAACATTAACCAAACTGTTGAAGAAATGTACCTGCTGCCTTCCAAACATTTATAAAGTGTTTTACTGGTCAGGCCAAAAGTGTTCTAGAAAAAGAATGCTAATGATAACTTGAGAAATGAGACATAAAGAAGTTAGTTTACCACAAGATTTTGTTCTGTTGGTTTAAATTGTACTGTAAATTGCATTTAAAATAGCACAGTTGGGGTCAGAAATTATATTCAAAATTAAAAGAACTGTGTAAGTCACTGGAACCTACTCTTATACTGGAAATTAAAGGTGAATAGAACCACATGCAGAAAATATGTTTGATCCCCAGTAAAAACCTTTATTCTAACCGTTTTATGGGAAATAATGCATGCAAACTACTCAAATGCCACTTGTCAAGAGAGCTGAGGATGTACCCTAGAATGCTGACAGCCTCCATATATTTGTGGCACAGAGATTTTATATATATATATATTATCTCTAGAAAAATATTTCTTCCATCAATTTGGCCTTTGATTTAGACCCACTGAATTTTTGCCATCTACAATTTCCTAGACAAGAATGCTTTACAGCTCAAGTATGCATTGTAGGAAGAAATGCCATGTTCTATTTGCTTTCTACCTGCCTCTTAATATTTATTTTGAGAATTTAATTTGTTGTTTGGTTCAATGGAAATAAATCAAATTCTTAAGATATTGTTGACTAAAATTTCAAATAGGTTGTGTCATAGCCAGNATCATCCAGTACGAACTGGAGTCCAAGGCAGCCAAGTGGTACGCCACCATTGACAAGCCAGTAACAAGAGTTAGTATGGCTGGGCCTGGGTTAAATGAGCTTCAGTTCATGCATTTATTTTCTTGGAAGAGTATATGTTTTATACACATAAAAATAATGGGGTTTTTTAAGTTTGGATGAAATCTGAAATTTTATATTTCGCCTTTCTTTGTTTAGGGTTTTTTTAGGAATTACAGGATATTCGATTTGAATGATTTAATGAAAATCTTTTTGAAAACCTTCAGAGCTACCCTGTCTCTAGGCCAGTCATTACTTTGAAGAACTGGGCATTTATCTGTATTGCTTTGATCTCAGCTAGAGTTACCCTCATACCCAGTGTGACTGGAATAATGTAAAGGTCCCACCTCTAGCACCATGTCTTCTGCCACAGCACAACAGATGGACAGAGAAGGCAAAGAAAAGTTGCTTCTTTTGCCTGTTAATAAAATTCTTCTCTCTTACTGACCCACATAGCTTCTGCAGCCAGTAAAAATTCAAGAGTTAATAAACTATTCTGTAATGGAAGCAAGCCACAGAGAGCCTTGCTCAAATTAGGATGTGTTCTTATGCAGCCTGAGGTCATCTGCAAACACCAAGATGGGAGAAAATTAATCAGAACTGATACATTTATTAATAGGCTATGAAGTGGTAACAAGGAGGCTTAAGCAAAAAGAGATGCATAAATATTGCATGTGGTGTTTACAAAGCAGCACTTGAGTGAAGTGTGGTGATGTTACACTCTATTATTAGAGCTGTGACAGCTGCTTGAGTCCCAGACAGTCACATCTTACTCAGGACCAAAAGGACCAGTTCCCACTTAATGACATGCATCTAGGGACTGGCTTAGTGAAAATTAAGCTTCCCTTTTCGCTATCAGACTCTGTAAATTCTGATTACATAGAAATCTGATCAATACCTTGCAGTCGTATACTTGACCACCACAGATGCTTTAAACTGCAATTAATTGCACATCTAAGTCTGTATTACAAGTGCAAAAAATTTGTGGTAAGGAGAAGAAGTTCAGGTAGTGTTGACCAGTTACAGGATGACAATAAAATGGCATCCTTAGGTCAAGTTGGCCCTTTGTAGAAGCTACACACTATGAACCATTGTAGCTTATATAGGGAATTGCATTCTTCAGTGCATGTGTAGAGTGAATTGTGCAAGCAATGAGATGACCTGCCTATTGAGATGTACAGAGGCTGCAGGAGGAGACATATCTCCTTATCTGAGGTAAAGAAGCTTCGTATGGGGGCAAAGATTCCGACATGGAAGAACTGCCTAGGAAGACATCAAAGTGAGCTTTCAAGGAGTAATCAAATAGATAAAAGAATACAATAATTTTGATTTAAGGAAACGTGCAAAATCCTGGAGCAAAAGTCATGCGCAGAGATGTAGGAAATGCTATGCAGAGAAAAGTTCTGAAAGCCATTCTAACTTTGCACATTACTGAGCTAGAGAGAGTTACAGCAAAATGAGAGAACTCCATCAAAAACGCCCTGATGTCATACATACATGTATATACATTACTCCCACAGACACTAGCACAATAGCTGGGTGGGTGAGACTAAGAGCATATCAATAGGATTGAGGTGGGAGCCAAGTGTAGGCCAGCTCTCTGTGTGCTGGGCTACCTGTGATGTGTTGTGACATGCTTAATTGTGCCTTACATGGCTTTTGGCCTGCCACTGAAGTTCATCAGCTAAATCTACCTTGCTCTGAGGTGATGTTAGCCACACATTACCAGCCTGGCTCAAAGACAGAGTTTTTTACACATTAACTTGGACAGTGTGAAAAATATTCTTGGTACACTGTGCATACCATTATACACCCACAGCTTAAAGGTTTTGCAGCTTGTTTTTGAACCTGTTATTTCATGGGTGCTAGTCATACACACAGCAAAGCCAGAAAGCAAATCTTCCACTCTCAGTTGTAGACAGTGATGACTTTCACTACTTAAAAAGAGATGAAAACACCAAAACTGTGCATGGCAGTTCTGGATAATCTACACAAAGAAGTTTTGATTAGAAACACAGCCAGTCACAGGAAACAGGTAGCCCCAAAACTCATATTCTGTGAGATACAGCACAAAAGATCATTGATACAAGGCTGTGTTTGCCAGTTTTCCACAGAGCTAATGCCTGGTTTTTTACATTTTCTGTTTTGAGGGGTTTTTCCCAGTATCTGAAATCTGATAGTCAGTAGCAAGACTCCCAGTGACAGCAGTAAAGTAAGCTCATATTTGCTTTGCCATTGCAAGTAATTTCTTGGACATGTTTCTTGGAGTTTAAATCTGCCAAGAACCAATGGTCATGAATGGAATTGTGGGGTTTGACTTTATGTACATTTCACAGTGAAAGGGAATAACTCAGCTGCATCAATCAAAATGTCATGCAGTGACATGCAGATTTGCACACAGAGAAGCCCCAGCCTCTCTTCACTCTCTCTCTTTAGGTGGGAGTAAAGCTGAGCAGGAGTGGGTGTTCCAACCACAAGATTGGTGCAGAGAGAGAGGATAAATGCTCACATGGGTAATTTTTGGTAAGAGATGTTTGCTGTGTTTCCCTTGTCCTCTAACCATAGTGCTCAGAGCCCCAAATTTTTGTCCATATTTTAAGATACCTATTAGCCATGTTTGTGCTAATTTATCTGTTTCCAGATAGGGGGAGGGGATAAATGTCTTCTCTTCAGAGCTCTCTCATGCTGCTCCTGAGTTAGCTGGAGAACTGATGAAAACCAAAGCTTTCTTCCAGCTACTGAGGACCTGTCACTCCCCCTGAGTAGTTTCAGCTGCTGCCACTGCTGAGAAGAGGTACCATGTGTCAGTGTCAAACTCCAATCTTTTGTAGGATGTGAGGGTTGCTGTGAAAATACCAGGCAGTCTGAGAAAATTAATTTTGGTCTGATTGAGTCATAAAATGTGTGAGACTACAGATGGAAGAGTGTCCTCCTCCCATCCCAGCTGTGCCTGTTGGGGACATCCCACTTGGATCTGCTCTTGCCTGTTCCCCTGCTAAAGATGTCCCCTCCTCCATATAGGGATGAAGAGCAGACAAGGCTGCTAAGCAGACCCAGACCCTTCCTGCCTGAAAGATGGGCTGGCAGAACAATGCAGGGAGTGGAACAGAGAACAGAAGGCTCTGTCACAGCAATCAGCTCCTGTGGATGCCTCCATTGGCAAAACTGGACCTGCAGGAGGATCCCTGGGAGGACTCTGAACTTGGGAGAAGAGCAGCTTTCAGCCATTTCACTTTAATCCCAAGTTCTTGTTCTCCTCTCTGATTGTTTAGATGTGTGTGTTTATCATGTGGGCAGATGGAGTACCAAATACCAGGGCCATTTAAAAGCTAATGGGATCACCTGACCCAACATCATGATGAATCAACTGCATAGTAACAGTGAGTTAGCTAGAGCAGCCTGTACTCTACCCTCCTGCTCTGCAGTTTGCTTCTAAAACTGTAAATGCCAATGAAAACAGCCTTTCAGATGCTGTTCCTTTGCATTAAGCATTGGTGGTAGCTATAAAAACTTCTCTGCTATTGTATCCCAGATTGAACCAATATATTAGTGAAATAGCATGCAGAGCTTGTTTAGGCTTAAAGTTAGAAAAAAGATAGAACGATAGGTACGTATTCCTTTTCTTTCTGATGTCGCTCCTCGGCTTCCTTCATCATTTCCTGAGACTGTTCCAACTTGGCATCTACCAGTTTCTGCTGAAGTTCTCTGTGCTTAAATATTTTATCAAGGTGCTGTAAGAAAATAAATTTCACTGAATGTGCAGGCTTAATTATCTGCATAGTCCTTCATGCTTATGCATGTACAGCTATTTACTGGAACCCTTCTAAGAAAAATATTGCAAAACAAGAAGACACCCAACCTATTGCAATTACTAAAAAATTATAGCTCTGGTAAGAACAAACTGTGCCAAATTTTGCATGAGATGGGAAACCAGTTTACATTACCAATTTTGAGTTATTGTAGGTGAAAAAAAGCCCTAGCATCTTTGCCAGTTCTGTGATCTGCATATGAAGTCATCAGTATAATTCAATACGATTGAAGATCAAAGAATTGCTCATTGATAATAAAATAGATATTCTGGGGACACACTTTTTCAAGCTGTTAAATGGCCAATGGATCCAAGCCACTGTGTGGACGAATGTGTAAAGACACATCACACCTGCAGCACTTGGGAACATGTGAACAGCCCAAGCCATCCTCAGTGTAAATACAATCCCCTTTCCTCTGGCCAATATGGGCTGGGTAAAAGTACATGAAACATCTTCTAGCCTGTAAAATGTCTTGCTCCATGGTGGCCTTCAGGAGACAAATGTTGCTGATAGCCCTCTTCACTCTTAATTCATTTAGATAAATTTCATAGGAGCAGATATTCTGAGCGTGTCTCTCTGGTTTACATTTTCTTCACATAGAAACCACAAGACAGGAATGTACATTTCCTTCATTCAGTATATGACTTCATAAATGATTCAACAGATTTGGAAATGCAGGTATTGTGTCAGCCATTCCAGATTGTAGAGACAGATTACTTATGTTTTATTCAGTATGATAATGTTATCTGATTGCACTGAGGCTCACAGTAAATGTATTTAAAAACAATAAAAAGACCCATTGTGATATTTGTTAGCATTTGTCATACAAGAAATTTTTAAAAATGGTAGTTTGAGATTTTACTGGAGGATGATTTTTCCTGGGTCAGAATTTTCTGACCAATTCCAATGTTTACAGAAAGGATAATTTCCCCTCTGTCTATTATCTGCTAGATCTTATGGTGAGCATTGTGCCCACAAAAAAAAAAAAAAAAAAAAAATCTATTTGAATTCAAAGGGCCACCTTTATCCGTTGTCTAATTTTCTGCTTTGGGGAAGCGTCAAACTGTGTACTTCAGAGCCCTTTTCAGCAACCTGTATCTGGAGGGAACAAAGTATGTTTGGTGTCACCAACACAACAGGCTGTCCGAAAAAATGGAAGCTGGAATGTGCTCAGTGGGAGCTTATCAGAAAGAAGGAAGAGGGTGCTGGGGGATGTCCTCAGGGATTTGGGGGAACTGTGAGGGGCCTGGGACAGCTCAGCAGACAGCTGGCACACCTTGCTGCATGTGTGACTTGGCCCCTCTCCCTACTGCAGCAAGGCTGCCCTGTGTGCTGTGGGCAGAGTGCTCTCCCGCACAACTCCATGCCCGCAGTACCCGATGGGCTTGCTGCAGCCATAGTCCCGCTCAGAGGGCAAAGTATGGTGGGGACTAATCTCGTTATCTCCATGAGACATCTGAATGATAGTCAGCAGGGCAAACAGGCTGCAGGCAATGCTTTTTGCTTTCCCTGGGACAGCCAGGTTTGCTGCCTGTCCCCTCCCATAGCCAGGGCATTGCTCTCACCTCTTCCCGCAGCTCGTACTGGTCGATGATGCTCTTCAGCTTCTCTGCCAGCTCCGTGTTCTCCTGGCAGAGCTTCATGTTCCTCTCACTTTGCTGCTCAATCTGAGCCTGGATTTCACTCAGTGTGCTCTGGAAGTGATTAGTTATTTCTTTCCTCTTCTCATCTTCCTCCCGTGCCCGCTGAATTGTTTCCTCCTGTTGTTAAATGGGAGAGAACTCAGTAACTAAAAGGCATAATAAGCAGTTCCAGAAAGATACTGTTTCAGGGTAACATAAGGCCTCCCTTTGAAGGATTATACGTGTTTGCATTCCTCTTCAGAGATTTTCTTGGTTTCATCTGCTCCAGCATTAGGCGTGATTCTAAATTTCACAGTGGCCTTGAAAAAATTAGGGAACTAAGAATTTGCATTTATAAAGATTAATGTAGAGCAGAGCTTCAGATCAAAGCAAGCCTGAAAGAGGGGACATACATGCATGTCTTGATTCATAATACTGCAGCACAGCTTTTGCTTTGGAAGAAGATATTTAGTGGAAGCAGTCAAAAGCTCTTTTACCAAAATTCTTTTGGATTGAATTAAAAAATCACCCTTCAAAATACCCCCTGCTAAATAGGAATCTTCTTATCAAATTTGTGGGCTCTTGGATTTGAATTTTTAAGCAAAATCCATCACTTACTGAAGAATCCATTCCAATTCCTCAGTTTTCCTCCCCATAAGTTTTAACTGACTTAAACATTTATGCTAATTTATTAGCAAATGGAATCAAGGAAACCTTGTGAACTGTATCAAAGCAGACATTCAGAATTACATTTTTTACCTGTTATTGAGATTATGTTTTAGATTTGTTTCTATAAAAGACAATGCAGAAAGAATCTGGATTTGTTGCTTTAAATGCAGAAATATGGACTCATTTTATTCCCTACTCATTTGCTTCCAGGACAGCTTGTCCTTCTGCAGAATATAATCCTGATATAGAATGGCTAGGACCATATCTGCTGTAGTTACAAATCATGCCAGGCCCATGTTAAGAACTCACTCCACAGCATGCAAATGGCATACTCTAACAAGGTTTCAACTAGCATAGTAATTTACATTAAAATCTCTGATAACATTGCCTATAGATATTTTCTATAAATATATTTGAATAAAGCCTTAGCTGACTCCAATGAGGTATAATTTGTATCATAAATGTGACATTAAAAGTGTTGGTTCAGGCCCTACTGTGAAAGCAAGGTGAATACCAAATGACCCAATATCTACTTAGCATGCAGAACACAAACCTGATCTAGGACAAACACTGTTGAGAGTAGGGCATGTTTGTCCTTTGACTGACCAGGGAGTGATAGAGATGACAACACCTTGGGTGATGGGAGGAAAGCACTGGAGCCATTAATAATATCATAGTGCACAGAAATCACCATGCAGTCCTGCTGTGCTCTGCGGTTTATACAAGCAGACGTGTGTGCTCATAAACAGAGTAAAACAAAGTGCAAACCCGGAAGGACTCTCCCTCTTAACAGAAAGAAAGAATTTCATGTGGAGCTGGGCGAGTGACTTGGGGGTTGGTTCCTGATTCAGTATCTGGATTGGAAATTGGACACATCGAAAATTTGCAACAAGGTGAAAGAGAAGCTCTTAAATTAATTTTTTTCAGTTGTGAGAATGATTTTGAAACATTTAGCTTGACTAGCAGTTGAGCTGTGTTCTGTTTCTAGTTACTTTTTCCTTAAATCTTTTTTAATAGAATAACACTTTTCCAAAGCAGAGTTAAAAATGCTGCTCAGAAGGTGTTTTAAATCTATTGCTTTAGCATTTCCAAAAGGAAACGATTAGTTTTCTTTTGAAAGGGGATGTTTGAAACCAGTGCTGTCCTTTTTATTTTTGCTGGAAATTTTGCCAAATTTTACTTGAATTCCTAGATAGTTTTGGTCAAGTCAGAACTCCATTTTACCTCTAATATACTGTTTAAAAAACTCTTCATGCCTCTTAGTTCTCAATTATATAAATGCAGTCCTGAGAAGGGAGAAGAGTGTCCAGGTGCTTTCAGTTCCAGAAGTCAGAGTGAGAAATTGAACTTGTGTGTCTGGAGTCCTATTTCTAAGGCTCCAAAACATCCTTCCTCAGAACTACTTCATTGTTTCAGTAGACCAGATAGTGTTATAACATGACTGCTGTGATTTAAAGCTCTCTGGAGTAATAAATGCAGCTGAATATTAAAAAAACCAAAACCAACCAACCAAACAAAAAAGGTGGATTGTGCGTATGTCGCACCAAACGATTCTGTTACAAGGTGAAACAAGACATCCTGAGAGGAGCAGTCACGCAAATGTAAACAAACCAACCCTCCATGCATGTGTTACTCAGAGGATCTTATTTTCTGCTCTTCTGAGGTAGAATAATTACACAATACAAAGCACAGAAACAATATAAAGATTCATGGTTAAAAAGACTGAGTCAGTAAGCATTTGGTGGCAGGACACAGTATTTCTCTGTATCTTTTCTACTTTGGAGAAAAATATATTTGAGGAAGATATTTGCTTGTGGAGAGGGGCTGCTGTGTGTCCCAGAGAGCTCCTCAGAGACCCTTATCTGTTCAACACTTGAGATCCCAGTCACAGATTAAGGGTGTGTGTGGGTGAGAGGAGCTAGCTGAGCAGGACAACTGTGTGGCTACAGCATTGCGCAGAGACCAGCAGGCATAGCCTCTTCCCTGCTCCACGGACCAAAAGCCTCTGTGCCCAGTGCTCTGTCATGTGTGGAGCTTGCTTCGATGCTGCCAGTGCCCAGCTGATGGTAGGGTGGTTACTGGTCTCTAAGGTAATACAATTTTCATCTCAGAGGGTTCTAGGTGCCAGCAAGAATACCATGGGAATAGTGGTGGGACTTTGGAGGTGTCTGCTTTAAACCTGAGCATTTACTAGCCTATGGCTGAGGCTGCGTCTGCCCTGCAGCCAAGGAGGGGGCTGAATGCCCATGGTGCCAGCAGCAGAGCCCTACATCCCCACCAGCTCTGCTCTAGGGCTGTGGGTCCTACTCCCTTTCACCCACCTCATCTGGGCAGGCACAGTCTGGCAAACCCCAAATCATGATTATCATCATCATCATCATCATCATCATCATCATCATCATCATCATCATCATCATCACCACCCAGGTTTTATTATCACAAGGCTACAACTCAAGCTCTTTCCTTATACCTGTCCCTGTCACCTGAGAAAATGCATGTTTTTCCAGTACTTTCCTTAGGGTTTCCCATTTCAAGACATCACAATGTAAACTAAAATCCTGAAGTTTCCTCCCAAACTGCACTCCTGACGACTGACTACTGTTTTGTGTTGCTGTTGTTGCAGCTGTTACTGTGGAGTCCAGTGCTAGGTTGCAGGGAGCAGAGCAGAGGATGTTTGAGGTGGTGAACTCTCAGTATCATCATGGTTAATTCCTAACACGCATACAATGCTTGTTCTTTTCAGATGCTTCACTTTGTGCTTATTCTTTTAATTTTAACTAAATGTTCAGTTTTAGTGAGAAAAATAAAGCATTGTAAATTCTTTTTAGATTTCCAGTTGTGAAAAACTGAAGTCCAGCCATAAATTATTGTTCTTGTTTCCCTGACTTTTCTTAATCTTTACACTCCATTCAGACCTTCCAAACATGTATTCTTGCATCCTTCTGTAATATTGCTTTTGCTCCCATGTTTTGCTGCTAAGAATGTAAGAACACATGGAATAAAACCTTGTAAAATCAAGACAAGTGTATTTTGCATTTTGAGATTTAGCACAGAAATGTGAGATAGTTTGAAAATAGAAGAGTGTGATCGTCTCTGGAATTGTCCTCGTGCCTCTCTGGGGCAGCTCAAGAAGACTGTTGGCCTGCTGAAGTCCTATCAGACAAGAAGATATGAAAGTGGAATCCTTTTTTTCAATGGACTATCCTCTTCATTCCCAGGCACCGCAGTCTGAGCCAGTGTGGAGCTGAGCCCACATTCGAAGCTGTTGACTTTTGTGACATTTGTATGAAAGTCATTGCTTAATGCCCGGCGGCAGGAAGGACAAGGGGACGTGAGTTGTTCCCGTCACTACAAGATACTAAGTAGCTACCAAGCTTCAGATAATTGGCAGAACATGAACTCCAGGCAGAGCAATGAGTTACTGCTGGTCACAGCAGAGCTATTTCTATTGGAGTGGGAACACATTCTCCTACTTCATGAACCTTTATTCTGCTTTTCCTGGAGAGAGAATTAAACGTCTGTGTAACTGCAAGGAAATTATCAGAATAGCTGGACTGGATGTAACTCAGAATTTGAGGCTGGTATCCAATACTAACCAGAATTCTTTCTTCTCTGATCTGCCCTGTGGATTTTCAATGCAGCTCTGCATTGCATATTCATCCCCACTTGGCTGAATGGATCTCCAGTTAATGGGAATTCCACACACCAGAGCAATGAAGGTGACACACGACATGATGGGCACACTGTGTACCACATGGGAAGTCAGGGATGGTTCTGGGCAGTCCAGGTTTCTCCTTTGCTATTGAAAGGGCACAATCTCCTACAGACTTTGTTTTCCATGATTTGGAACATAATCAGAAGTGCTAATTTCAAGCACTAAAAAATTATGAATCAGCTTTTCTGTCCTGCCAAAACCAAAATAAAAATATTTAAGTGTGAGATTTTAGAAAGAAATGGATTTTTTCTTTTTTTTTAAAGTAAATGGATTTTCCTCTTTTGGACTCTCTCAGTACAGTCATAAGTGAAAGAAAGTTGCACTCAATTAAATAAATAGAACAGAACTTTCTGGAGAGTCACAGATCTTCAGAAGCTAAAGCTTAAAAGCAAATATTCCAAGAACTATGGTAAAATTCTTAGAGAGACAAAACTGGATAAAGATAATGAATGCCTTTTTTATTAATTTAATTCTCAAATATTCTGCAAGTGTATTTTGTCTTTACTGCCTTATTTATTTTTTTCTATACTGAAAGCATAGGAACCAGAAGAAAGACAGTATTTTGGGTTTCTTAAAAGGTCTCCAAATGCTTAGAAAGAAGAGACCAGAGTTTGAACACTTCTTCCTATTACCAGATCAGCTCAGGTACCTTTCCTGGCTCACCTGGCATAGACACAGGATAAAAACCAGAAACTGAGTCTGAAATTGATAGGTTTATTTAGAAGACCTAGTCACGAAGTAAAACAGTCCAACAAGTGGAAAGATATTGGAAAGAGACTTTTCTAAGTGTAAAGCTAAAATATGCAATGATGTATTTGTACACAAAGAGAAAGGAAGAAATAGTGTTCTCTAGCAGTGAAATTAATAAGCATAAAGTAGCTGAGAAATTGTGTGAGAAATTCAACAAAATTTGTTCCAAATATGTTTTCCAAATATAATTAGTTTTTCTTTATACTCCAGCCTCCACCAATTTGTTCCCTTGATATGATTTGTTTAGAAATCTCAGTTAAGGCTATGCAAAGCACTGTACACTGTACTTTTAATTCGCTTTAAAACTGGCTTGTATTTCTGTCAAAAGATTTTGCCCACAGGTGGTCTGGTAAATCAGTGTGGACCAATATTGAGGTATATCTCAGGTCTGGTACAAACTGTAGGCACAAATTTAATTTTCACTACCAGTTCTGTGCTACTGTATAAATGAGTACACAGAGATTTGCTTCCAGCTTCCCTGTCTGTTAAACTGATTTTATCCTTCTACTAGTGCACAGTTTGTATATATGTGTGACATACACTCCCAGCTGTATTCTTACCAGTGTACAATGAAAGTTAGAGCTACACCCCAAAGGCCCACTCCTGAGCTGGTGGAAATGAATGAAAATCTGTTACAGTTAACAGAGTTTATACCAGGTGGAATTCTTGCTGCTGACAGTTCATATGTGTAATTCTATACATAACTATATCTTCATAAAGAAGGGGGTTGAATAGATCAAAGCAGAGGCTTTTTGTATAATAATTCAACAACCATCACTAACATGTCCTCAGAAAAAAAGGACAATCACAACAGAAATACGCTTCTTGAACCTACAGTTTTTCAAGAAGCATAATCATATTATAAATTTCACATTTAAGCAATGTGATGCACGAAGCACTAGGCAGACTGGCATATGGATCCCAGCCTTTTGATACTCCTGAAAATTTCCTCTGAACTGATTCTCATAACCCGAATGTCCTGATTGGCTGGTCTTCACTTGAAAAAACCAAAGTATTCAAATTACATGAAAAACCCAACCAGCCTTCTGTGAGTCCACTGTAGCAAAGCTGGTGTTCCTGTTGCTCTGTCCATGCATATGCAATTGCATCTGCAGTCTCAGGGACCTGGGCTGTCGGTACCACTGCTTTTCTCTGCGCTGAGCTCACTGATCATGCAAGGAGGGCTTACAACTAGGCGTGGGCAAACCCAATGTCCAAAAGTGCTTGGATATTTTCAAATGAGAAATAAAGGGGTCTTAGTGTAAATGGACCTCAGGACTAGAACATATGATTATATAACACATTACATATTTTTATATATTATAATTTATATATATTATATACAATATATACTATATAATATACAGTGTATATTGTACTTATTGTATATAAAATTATATGCATATGTAATTATAACATATAATTCTATTTTGCAAGTACAGAAGCAAATACCTCTTTGATCTGGTACTAGAGCCAGATGAGAAGGCAGCAGCATCTTCTTCCTCTCCACTGCTCGGTACCTTGATAAGGCCACCACTCACCTTGAGGTTTTTGTTGTGTCTCTGGAGCTCCCGGCACAGGCTCTCCAGCTTGCTGCGGGCGAGGATGGCTCGGCTGTGCTCACTCTGCAGCTGGTCCTTCTCCTTGGTGATCTGGGCCTGCCTCTTCTGTAGGTACTTCAGCTTTTTCTGCTCAGCACGATGTTCTTCGAGCTGGGCAGGAAATAGGGATTAAGATGAAAAGAAGAGGGGCAGAAAAGAAAAGATAATGAGATCTTTTGGTTTAGGGAAAGTGTTCACACTTTCTTAATCTCTTTGGGAATGTTTTGCATTTATCAGCACTAATGGGAGAAAAGAGAGGGAGCTGGAGAGAGGCCCAAGCCTGCTTGCTGCAACAATCCCAAGTCTGCTGTAGTGTGGGTGGGTGAACATAATTTTTAACACTCTTGTCACACCATTTTAACCCTTCCTTCTTTGGTTGGTTTGAATTTTTTTGAAGGACATCTGTGAAGATTTTACTTTTGTTTCGACATTAAGAACTAGAACAGTCAGTAGTGCTTTATGTGGTGAGGTTTCTCCAGATCATGAGATAACACACTAGTTGCTCATTGTTTTTTACAGTTTCTTGAAAAAGAAGTGGTTTCCCAAATACTCAGGAACCTACTGAAAAAAGCAGCAAGACAGGTGCTGGAAACCAGGGATTCTGTATGTATGGGAGCCTTGGAGGAGAATTCTCTTCAGGAAAGAGTTTCCCAAAATAATATTGAACACCTCCTCTTGCCAGGCTCCTCTTGCTCACAGGACCATGTGGGAGCATCTCTCAGTTGTATTTCTGGAAGTTCTGTCATCAACAGTGGTGGGTTATGGTATATTTGTCTCCACATAGTTACTGAAGGAAACATGGACAGTCCTTGATGTTCACTTGGGAACCTGCTGTTCCTGTGGGTGCACGGCTCCTGCCTTCCCTAGAGGGCTGGTGGGGAGGAGGGTGTATTTGGAGGGTAGAATGAGGGGCAACAACAGATTTGTTAATAGAAGTCCCTGCACGGTCTGGTAATTTCTTTTGACATGTGCTGTTTTAACACATTGGTTGTTGGGAAAAAATTTCCTGCACTGTAAATTAACACCACTACAGTCAGGTCAAAGAAGCATTTCACCTCCGAAGCTTTTAATGATTTCATCTCCCATTCCAACACACAAAATCCCTCCCTGCTGTATCACCAGGAGATATTTCTGAAGTCTAGATGTTTTCTAATTGAAAAAAAAGTAGCATATAAGCTGCAACGAGCAAACCGTAATAATAACAGTTACTATTGAGACTATATTGTCTAACAATATGATACCACTAGTAATAATTGTTATCCCCAGTATGACTGGGAAAGTCTGTGAGTGCAGGGGAATGATGTGCAGCTCAAACAAGAGCATCAACAAGCATCATATTTTACACTTTCTCTGCCTGAGGATCTGTTTTCTGCAGATGTTCTATAATGTAATTTATGCTTACAGTAGAGAGCTCTGTATATTATTAATCAAATCACACCCAAGTATACCACAAAACAATGCAATCACCAGCTTGAAGTATGTTTACAGTTTATGTCCAACTTTCAGCATGCACATTGAGTTTTACCCTTGCTGATCACAATAGTGGCTTTCGCATCTAATCAAGCTGCACTAGCTGAAGAGATTTTTCTAGTATTGTAGGGAAAAACCCAGCCTTTCTATAGTTAAGGCTGAGATTTGTTATCATTTGTAAGCTTGATTTTGTCCCCTTCCCCTTTCATTTGAGAAACATAAAACATATTCTTTTTGCTTCACATTTTGCATGTGCAGCCAGTGCTGAGTGGATAATGATTTGTCCAAATTTCACAAGATTCACTCAAACTGTGCACAAGATAGGTGGCTTAGAATAAAGTAGGTTTTAATCATGATAAGAGAAGTGTTCCAAGCATTTTTTGTTCTATTTTTTTTTTTTCAATTAAAATTACTTGTGCTAGAAACTTGTATCTCAAAGTTCTCAGGAATATCTAAGACTACTTTTGCACTGAAAAAAAGAATTCACTGGTAAATAGGAATGACAAAAGGGTTGTCAATGAAGAAACTTTAAGAATAATTAATGAAATATAAGTTAAATTAAATGTAAATGGAAGGAATTATCTCTTTGGAAGGCTGACCTAGAGAAATAAACAGTCCATTTAGGAAAAAAAGTTTTATCATGCCCCCATTGCAGACAATGGCAACACTCATATTTATTTACTAGTGTATATTTCTTGCAGCCAGCACTTGCCAGACCCTGAAGGCTTCTGAAAGGAAACCAGTCACAAACAATTCTTTAACAGCTGTTTTACTAACAGTCTGCTTTACTAACCCAAACCGCAAGTATTAGTGAATAAAATGGCCTCTGGTGATGAGCAGTGTGGCACAGTTGGTGCCCAATGGCTATGCTGCCTTGCTTCTCTGTCCTTACAGGCATGGCTTCTTCCTTCACCAGCCCATGCTCTTCCCTGATGCCTTCTGCTGTGCAACCACAGTCTCTATAGACTGTGCCAGGACAAGAGCTGACAGGTCAATAACATTTTGCTGAGTGGCCATGGGAAAGGGTTGGTGCTGCACTAGGTCCCTGAATACCAGGAATCTCTTAAGCCACAGCCAGCCCCAGTGCTACCTAAAGCAGGTGAAGCCACTGCCAGCACCCAGCTCAGTCTGCCACATGGTTACTCCTTCCCCTGACCTGCACTGCAACAAGTGTTTGTGTCACCACGTGGCTCACCAGACCATGGGGCTGATCTGGCTGGAAAACAACTCAACAAAGCAAGATGTGATCTGAAGTGTGTGATGAGGACGGACAAGAAGGAGCAAAGAGAGCAGTAACTACTACAGCCAACTGCTGACAAGCTATTAACCACACTATGCCCCTCAGCCGCCCTGAGTGAGCAGTGTAAGGCTTTCCCCAACAAGCTTTTAGTTGTCTTTACTGAATGATTTATTTTAGTCACATTGCACAGTATGTCAGAAACAAATGATCTGTTTTATACTGTGCTCCAGTGCTCTTTGAATGAAGTGGAGAGTACTTTATAGAGGAAGAAGACCTATTTCAGTTAAACTGTGAGCATGAAGTCCCTTTAAGCATGAGATAAACCATGAACAGCCTGAGCCCAATTTATGAAATCAGAGGATTTTACATGAAAAAAGGGAAAGCTAAACTCACATTATGATGAGACATGGACACGTCTGTGCATAAAACCAATTACAAAGTCAATGTTCTTCTTGGCACATTTTTCAGCACTCTATAAACTGTAAAATGATGTAGTCTTTTCATTTGAAAGATTTCCACAGCTTATGGTCATACAGTCCTTTGACTACATCAAGAATAAAAAAATCATCTGAAAATAACTCATCTAAAGTGTGGGAAGAACAGGTCTGTGTAGGAGGCATTGTTATAGGGGTAACATTGTGTTGGCAGGGGCTTTGACTCTTCATTTCACTGTGTTGTGGTTTCTCTCACAATTAGCCTCAGTTGCCTATTATCTGTTTCCTAATATTTTATACTAAGTCCTCATTTTTAATAAAATCACTGATACATAATTTAAAGCAATACCCACATTTAGAGGCATGCAAAGCTCCTTGCAGAAGATGAAGCCAGGAGCCTAGATGTTAGTCTCCAGTGTGGGTCAGTTTGGTAGATTTGCCTTTAAGTACAAATATTCTGCCTCATTAATGCTTTGAGCCAAAGACCAGCTTCTTTTCCTCACTTTTTACTTTTTTTCCCTTCTTTTCACTCATAATTATTTGATCATGACAATTATTTTGGGATTTATTTAGCAGGAAAGACAGTGCTGCTACATGAGATTTGACTATGCTGAATGACACATTTTTTTTGTACCTCCCTGTATAGACAGATTGTACAGAAAAGAACCAATGCTGTACTAACCAGTTCAGCATACTTCTTAAACAACAGGTCCAGCTTCTCTTCTGGAGTATTCAGCTTATTCAAGCTTTGCATCAGTAGGGTGGCTTCTTTTCCTTTTAAAAAAAAAGAAGCAGAGATTTGATGGTAGTTTGTAGTTGATGTACTGTTATGAAATTGGCTCTTTGATGTATGGATCTGTAAAAACTCTGAGAGAAATGAGGCATTTAGGAAGAAAAGGAATAGTTTTCACTCTGAATTTCTGGGGTATTCCCCATAAGAACAAATATGCTAGAATTTTCCTCCATTTCAGACCTAAGTAATATGCTCTTTTCTAGCAAAAGCATTATCTGTGAAATGCTTTTGTCCAGTGTAATCTGATTTTCGTTTAGTGTTTTTGCAACATGATTAGGTCACATACATGACACATTTGAAATAGGAGAGAAAGGGCCTGGAACCCAAAGGCACAGAAACAGATCTCTTTCCAAGTGAAAGCAGATCAGACCTGGCGTATGCAGCTCTTTCACTGCTCAACTTGTACCAGGCATAAGGAAGATTAAGTTAGGTACAGACTATGGTGTGGAAGTAAACAATCAGAGAGTGGTAGGTACTGCCAGCCACGTCTGGGCTATATGACACACTTGGTGAAGAGAGTATGCATACCAGAGAAACTCTAATAAGTTTGTGGGTGTGCATAGACAAATCACTGCATAGCCATTTAGGTATTGCTTCTCTTCTGACACCTCTTGGTATTCATTTCAGCCCCTAGCATTAGCTGGAACTTGAACACTGCTTTCTCATCATATACAAAGTGTCTCTGGTGTCCTTGAAGATAAGGTTGGCTGTGGTGCCAGGGGCTTGGATGTGATTTTCCAAATGCTCCTCTTTCCTGAGGCTGTGAGACAAAATCTGCTTTCTGCTTCAGACTGGACTTTTTCAAGTCTAGTGCAGTCCAGGAGTACTGTGTGTGGAGAAAATCCATTATTTCACACTAAATTCTCTCTACAGAATCAGTATAAATAAGTTGAAGAGAGCTAAAATCAAATCCTGGTGTGAAAACTGTTGCAAGTGCAGCTGGAGAATGTGTGTTAGTAGTGTTTTCAGTGAGCTTGCTAAGATACCAATAACTGCACCAAAGCCAAGGCAAGAGAAACTGAAGAGCTTGCTTCTGGACATTTAAGGAATTTGGAGGGGGAAAAATCCATGCTTTTTCCTGTGCTTAGTCCCTTGCTTGTAAGAACGTCGGTGGTTTCTCTACAGTCTTAGTCTGGGTTGGGTCTGGATTCTCATGCAAAGGAGAGGCTTGAAGATAGGCCAGAGTTAAATGCAGGAAGGGAAATAAATTACATGTTTGTTAGATTGGAATGTAACTACATTGCTCTCTAGTGGCTGCCCAGCAGAAAGGATATGGTATATTCAAACTTGCTGAGACTTCTTCCTGGCCCAGCTAACAGCTCTGCCAGGGCTGAGGTGTTCTCTAAGCACTGTGCTCAGAGAGAATAAATATATTAACTTATTTCATATAGTCCATGAAGAGTCCAGAAGTTTGCTAAAATTTGTTAAATCAAAAATAATCTGGGCATGACAGTGAATTTGTTCTGCAGGTTCCCACACCACATAGTAGCACCATTAGCACCTTTGTCATTGGTGAGTAGTCATACCTGAGAAAGCAGGAAGAGAAACATTTTAGTGAGGCACAAACAAGAAGCTGGGTTTTTCCTTTGCCTGAGAAGTGACTTTGTGCAGTGTGTCATCAGACTGACAGCTGTGGTGAACCAGTTTGGCTGGCCCAGTAGTACATCAGATTTGTGTAATACAGTCCTAAGCTTTCTTCTTTTTTAAGGGACTACTACCTGATACAGCCTAAATGTTGGGTAATGGCAAAAATAATTGCTAATTAGAGAAAAGTTGTAATGGTCACTGTAAATTTCAGTGGTAACTGGAGGTTCCTATCATCCATGACACAGACTTAAAATGGAAAAGAGCAAGGACCAGGGAGTTCTTACTTGTGTTTGCAGAAGGGCTGTGTATGTAAATACTTGCCTAGTCCTTTCAGGATTTTCTTCTCCAGCTTTTGCTCCTTGTTGCCGCTGGGCTCCTTTGCTCTGGAAGCATCCCCAGGAGCCAGCTTCTCCTTCTCACTCTCCTCATTTCCATCTTCATACTCTGCATCCTCCAAGCTGCCTTGCTCTCCTTTCTCAGGCTTGTTGGTTCCTGTAGCAGTGCTTTCCTTCTCCATCAGGCTTGTTGCAGACCCGTAGGTTTTAATGATGTCCTCCAGCTGCCGACTCAACTCCTCCGAGATGTCACACACGGCTGCTTCGGGCCAGGTGCTTGGCTGCAATGTGGGGGCTGGAGCAGGGGACACCAAGTCAGGGGCAGGTTTGTCCCCACTCTGCCCCTGGATGTCCTGCTCGGGCAATGTGGGAGACTGGTTGTTCTCCATCCTTAAGGCAGTATCTGACAGCAAACAAATGGAGGGTTAACTTAAAAGCACACAGAATTAGTCACTGAACTGTTCCCAAAGCTTGGCCTGCATGTGAGTGATTTTGTGTGAAATTTGGGATGGCACCTCATCCATTAGCTCTGGCTTGATAAATATATCACACTTACATAAATAACAAAGGTGATTTGACTGTAAGGAGAAAAGCAAATTATATGCTTTCCAAGAGAAAAGCCTACCCAAAACCAACACCCGAAAATGGAAAGCCTCCTATTCCCATTGCCACCAATGACTGATGAAATGACACCTGAGACACTTAAACCACTTTCCTCCCTGAACACACTATTTGCCAACATGTTTACTTTTCTTGATCTGTTTATCTGCAATGGAAGCTACCGAATGGGCAGCTTCACTTCAGAGCTGCATTAGTTTCATTTCTTATTTCTCCCCTGTCGGCACATCTTAAGTCAATAATCATGAAAAATATTTTAAATTAAACTGGTGCGCTGAAAATTGTGCTGTGTCCTTGGAAAGCCCAGCATGATGCTTGATCTAGAAGAGATCTGGTTTGGTACTGTCACAATAACAGCAAAGAATAAGATAAACAGCTCTAAACCACCCTTCTCTTGTACTTGCTGCATGTTGCTGACAGCTTTTTTAACAAGGCACAAAATACAGAATAAATCACGCTGAAATAAAACCAACCAGACATAACATGGTTTGATAGTGTGTGGTGTTTTCTGGCACAAATTTCAGCTAATTTATTCCCAGTTTGCAAAGGGAAGCTTTTGATTTCTCATGTCTCTGAGCAGCTGCACTTAGCCAGGCCAATGCAGAGCCCCAGATGTACCTGTGTTTCTTCAGAGCCTGCTTTGGCTTACCCAGGACTGGCAATGAGAGTGTCAGCAAGAGCATCCTGGGCACCTGCTCCCAGCTCCTGCAAGCTGTGGGCCAGCAGAAGCTGCGTGTGGCTGGAAAACTTGGTGTAGACAAGGCTTCTTCCCTCTTAGAGGGCGCTGGCACCTCTGCGTTGCCCTCATGAAGTAGTGCAGAGGTGTGGGGTGCTCAGGTGGGCCTTGCTCTGCAACTAGCCCCTGCTTCTGCTTGACTGCAGTCTCTGGGCTGTTTCCAGCTATGAGTCCTTTCTCTCTCTCTTCTTCAGGCTGATTTTTGTTCCTCTCTTTAACGATATGATTTACAATGGTGCCAGGGGGTAAGGAAGAGAGGAGGAAGCTTGCTTGTATGGTTCTGTTCCAGCATCTGAGGCAGTTGCTTTCTTAACTTTTAAAAGACAACTTTGCTTTGAAAACATAGCACTAACTGGGAAGCATTTTATTCCCTGTTTATGCAGGGTGTAACATATATCTTCTACAGTATCTGAATTTCTTCAGCTTTCAAAATTGTAAACTATCATGGCCAAAGGCATTATATGATAAGAGAGATGTCATTTACTGTAATAAATGACTTGATGTTTGTTATTAAGCTCTCCCCAGTCAAAGTGATGTTTGGAAGTGCAGTGATGGCCATCGCTAAGGCAACATTTTTCAAGATTTGATTTTCTAGCTATATGACTGGGCTTGCAGACAAGATAGTCAAATGAGTTATCATCTCTCAAGCAAATAATTGAAAGCTTTTAGTGGGGCTCAGGGTGTGCTTGAAAAGTGTTAGCTCTAAATCCATGCCCCTGCAATCCTCTCACAGATACAACTTGCCAGCAGAAATGGCTTGGGAAGGTGTCTGGGCCTGGTCTCACAAACCCTCCAGACAGTTGCTTCACATTCTTTCCTCCTTGTGGTATTGTCATTGTATCACTGCAAAACAATTGTAAAATTATATTTGTCTGATTTGATGTCGTATTGAGTTTAACTTACATTGAAAGATTAGGCCCAAATGTGTAGTTTCGGTAAATAATTCCAGATAGCATGAATGTTAGCCTACCGTTTGTGATTTTTTTTTTAACTAGAGTTAATGGACTGCCAGATAATTCATGGTCAGTGACAGTATTGTAAATGCTAAGCTAGAAGCTCTACAAAGTATGTGTTTATCTCTGACATGTTCAGGCTTGTGTTTACAATTGTAATCATTTATTTGAGCTGATTGGCAGTTGGAATCAATCAGCTAGAAAACCCAGGACTACCAGCTCTTGTTTAGGCAGAACAAAACTCTCACAAAGTATATTCCCAGTTTTAACTGGCTAGTTTTTTAATATGTTCATCACAGAAGGAGAACAGGATTTCCAAACATGAACTTTTTTTCGATCTCCCCCTCTTTGTAAGAAGGCACAAGTTGATGTTCTCACCGTGCGCCAGCTCTCAACTTTGTGTGCCTCTGACCTCCCAAATTCATCCCTCATGAAGCAGCACTGTCTGGCTAAAGGTTTCCTCCTACATTAATCACAAAGCATGACTGCAAATACAGTAGGCTTTAAATCAACAGTGGCAACTGGTCTATGCATGGTGTTTCTCAATAATAAGGGAAACATGGGTGAATGAAAGAGAAACTGGATTTGTAGAATCAAGGGCACAAGATGTTTACAAGCTGGCCTGCAGGAAATCTTTTCTAACATACATTACTGGCTAGAAAGGGATTAGTTATAATGAATCTCTGAAACCATAGCAATTTGCATCTGTTGAGATCCCATCCACCAGCCCAGAATGGTGAACAGGCAGGAACCCCAGAAATACCCTGCAATAAATCTTTAACCCAAGGGTGCCCACCTGCTGGGTCATACCAGGGATTGTATTTACACACACACAAAAAATACCCTAATGTTTTATTTCATTCTTCTTCAGGCTAAACCAGAGGTCTGATAACTTCCTTCCAGGACAAACACAGTGCCTGTGAAGACTTCCGTACCTTGTTTTGCACAGCAGCTTCCACAGTGGTGCGCAGTTTATGTTGACGGAGACAGGCCAGCTCTCATCTACTGAGAGTTGCCTGCTTACAGACTTTGATGCTGGGAGATTTTACTGTATTCAGCCCTGGTTTTCCTCATGCTCCAGCCTGTTTAACCTTGATGTATATAAGGAAATCTTCTTTATCAGGCCATAAAAGACTTACGGTGCCAAAATCAGCAAGACACAATGTGTTTACATTATACACTATCTTTGACACAGTAATGCCTAAAAATGAGGTGACTGGGTCCAGAAGAGGAGTTCTTTGGTTTCTCAGACTTGCCCAATTTTTTAGACTACCAACCTCTTGAGTTTTGCAACTCCTACTACCATCACTGTTGCCTCCAGGCACCTGAATTTCCAACACATTTCCAGTTTTATGGTGAGGAGGAGAACTGACCAGCTATCTGACTGAGTCTGACTACTGCATTTTGTTTACTCTTTTCCTCCTGCATTCCCAAATTCTGGACCTGTTCCACAGCTCTGAGAACAGAACCTTTCTTGGCTCTGGTGCTTTGGATGGAAACTTGATCCCAGACACTTGTGGCTGCTGCCTACAGCTGGTCCTCCTTTCCTCCAGTGGGAAATACCCTCAAGAGTCAGAGGGTGCTGCTGCCTCCCCTCTGTGTGAAAGGCTCTACTCCATTCTCCTCCTTCCTCTCTTAAGAACTTGGGAAAACTCAGGAGAGCAACAGAGCTCTCAGCCCAGCTGAGTACACAGCATAGCCACAGCTGCACACAGAGGCAACTGCAAAAGGTGTGCAGCTCAGATCAGTCTGGTTATGTTCTGCGTTTGTTTGTCTCTGACCATATCCCTCAATATTTCACATTTACGGCACAATTTGCCTTTGTTGTGCTTTGAAAACTGCCAGTATTTCCAAAGTAAAAGGTCAATAGGCAAGAGTCAATGACTAATCTAGCAGATCTACAATAGCCATCCCTGTGATGCTGGATAAACTGTTCCCATGCTGGGCTGCACCAGCCCACCTCTCACACTGCTGGAGACAACACTGCTGCCCAGGCATGCCCCTGACATGAATAAAGCAAAAATTATTGTCTACTTCTTAGCTTCTCTTGCAGGTTGTTTTGAAGACTGTTGCAGAGTTTTGCTGATCTTTGTTAGGCAGTGTGCTACCCTTTCCTTCTCATGGGATTTGCTTTCTCCTTTCCTTCTTGCAGCTTGAACTTCTAGAGGGTTTACAAACTGGTCTATATTTAGCTTTTGCCTCCCCATGTAGCCAGCATAAGGACACACGGCACCTGCTCTGCAGCCAGGACCTATTTTAAGCACTTCTAAAATGGGTAATGGCACGGGTATTTAGCACTTTATGCTCAAAATTCACACACACACACAATTCTCTAAAACAAAGCTTTGCATACAATTGCACCAGCCAGCATATGCTGATAAAATCTGAACTTTTAACTTTGACGTAACACCAGATTGAACTACAGTAACATCTCAAACCAGCAAACTAACTCTGCAATGGCCCACAGTAGCTCCAATTACCCTCCAGAAAAACACAAGTGCCTTCTCCTAGCCTAGACACTGCCCTATGTGTTGCTTCAGAAAGCAGTGATAAAGCCAGCTATATCAACTACACTACATTTGAATAGCTTTATGATTTATGCAGAAGTTTCTAGTACAAAACAGAACAAAAGTTTGGAGGTTTCATGGCAGTGTTCCATACAGGCTCAGAACCAGACTCCGAGACTTTCTGAAGTCCCCTGCCTCACCTCTCATGCAGCACCTGAGTCTTGATCACTTACTGTTGCAGCAAACCAGCCATGGTCCCTCATCTCGTTTCAAGGCAAGCTCTACAAAGTAGTCCTAAAATTTTTTGATCACTCTTCAGAAAAGCATTTCTTATTTCCACCAACAGTCTTAGGTACTTGCCTGTTTTTCTCAGATGTCACATGGTGACCAGGCTTTTAAGGCTATTCCTAGAAAATGTGGGCTGACAGTCCGAATAGGAAGTACTTACATATAAGCCCTCGTGCCATGCCACCAAGCAGTGACAGTAAGGAAGCTGTTCATCAGACTTACCAGAGCAAAGGGAAGAGCTGAGCAGAGAAAAAAGTCAGGCAGAAAGCTCAGACAAGGGCACGCCAGCAACAGGACACTGGCGCTGTAATCCTGCCACCGAGGGAAGAGGGATGGGAAGACCAAGTGAGGAGGGAAGGACAGGATGACACAGCAGGAGCAAGCACTGCAGGGACTGAACGCGCACTTTGCAGGGGACTGTCTCTGATAGGCGCGCAGAGAAGCTGCCTGTGGGCTGGCAGCATAAGCCAGCTATGTTGGCTATTCCCTGCTCTGACAGAGATAGCACAAGAGGTTAGACACTCAGGCCCTCTGAAAGAGAAAACAAAGGAAGGATACTTACACAGCTGCTACCCTTCAAATTTAAGTCTTAATCCCTCAATGACTTGATGCATTGTGTGGTGTGAGATTTGTCTGTATTCACTATCGATTGGTCAAAATTGGTCAAATTTTTCTGTCTGTATCAGAAAGACTGGGATGGCCTTCCATAATGTGAAATCCCAGCTGTGACTGTCCTTTGGAACCTGGGATTTGGGCAGGATTTGTTAAAAACAGACTGATTCTTAATCACTGGCTGGAAGGGACCACAGGAGGCCTTTAGTTCAACCTCTTGCATAAAGCAAGCTCAGCTGTGAACTTAGACCAGGTCTCTCAACAGAGGAAAAATAGGCTGGTGCTGGCAGGGGCAGCCAGAACTATGAGAAGATAAATAGGGCTTGGACTGCAGTGAAAAATAATAAGGCTCAAAACAGCAGTATGTGGAAAAACACATGTAAACTACAATGATTTGGAGTAAGCCCTCAAAATGAACCATGGCACTAGAGGAACCAGAAATGCTTTGTGCCTGATTTACAAGGGATGTAAGAGAAAGTGGTGGTGGGCAGCTCAGTGTCAAGAAGTACCAGCTCAGAAATAGCCCTTATGTTATCAACATCTCAGATTTTCACTGGAGAGGACTAAAGGTTTTGCTACATCTGTGGGGACAAATATCCATCTCCAGCGCCTGTGGGATGAAAAGTTCACACTTGGGGTGGTTTCTCCTTAGTCTTATTTCTCTGCTTGGAAAAGGCAGCTCCTATAATCTGGGCATGCATGGGTATTGTGGCTTAAGGAGTAATCAGTTCTTCCAGTCTTTTTCAGATGCTGGTGGTGGCTCAGTAGTGTTCCTAAGGAAGACACAGATTTAAGGGTAATGAAAAGGAGCTTGCAAAGTCAGGGGCTTCTGCAGTGAATCTTTTGGAGGGAGAGCTGGAAACTGACTGGATGTGTTTTGAAAGAAGATAAAGCTCTGGAGATGTTTGTGACAGGGCAGTGTGAGAGAGCAGAGTACCAGTGGCGATAAGAGTGTTTGTGTGGGCTCTTTGTGCTCCTCCTGACTTGACTGGAGAATTCTCCTGTTCTAGTCCCCGGTTCATTTTTCTTTTGAAATCAAATCAGCTCTGAGATCAAAATGGGCAACTGAGCTACCAAGGAGCTGAGCTAAGCTGCAGAAATTTACTTCAGCATATCCTCGCTTCTTGGCAAACACAAGGCAAGACACATTCAGCTTTGCTCTCTTTCTCCGAGGTTAAAGCTATTACGTGTCAGCTCATTTTTGCAATAGCCTGACAGCATGCACAAAAACCCTTATCACAGCTCAAATGACACTGGGCACTGGGAACTCGGTCATGCCCCCAAGACATCAGAGAGTACTGATAAAAGGAAATTAGTTGGGATCATCATTATAAAAATTAGTATGTAGTACAAAGCTACAAATTCCAAGATGTTCCTAAATATGCAAGTAAGTAGAATAGTCTCTGGTACAGTCAGGAAATAGAAAGGGGCAAATAAAATCAGTGTTCCTGAGTTTGTATGGAGTATGTGGGTGTAGATTCAGAAGATTAAAAGGGATCTGCTGGATTTTGGCCCGTGAATTGAAACAACCACCTTAGGAATGGAAAAGGAAATTCAGAGAGAGAAATTTAGAAGAGTGTGTTGAAACTGCCATGCAGGCAATTTACATGTTGACTGGCACGGGAACTCTGCACACTGGGATGGTTTCATCTGGCAAACTGAACAGAGAGCTAACTGAAAATGCTGTTTGTGAAACTCCACTGTTTCTGAGGCTTCTGCTTTTCCAATGCTTTAGGCATGTCATGTCTCTGTTTGGGGAAAGAGAAAGAAATCTTTCTCTAAAACACAAGAAAGAGGAGAAATGTATCTTATTCACATTAAAGTTAGATGATTCCTTGAGAATTTGCAGTGGCAAAGCTGAATTTATCTTAGAGATGTGTTCAGCTGTGAGCTGAATTGCATATCAATAACCCTACACTCTCTTTGTTGCATATTGGTGTTTCCACAGAGATAATTGGGAATGTCACATAGAAAACTGTCTGTTTCTGGATTAGACATAATCAGCAGGAGCATAAAGCTACTGAAGATATAGGCTTTCTGGGGAGGGAAAAAAATTTCTACCTATATTTATCATTTACTCTATATTATATTCAGTGTGTTCAGCTTTACCGAACGAAAGGATGAGTTAATCATTAAGTCAATGCTATTGAAGCTTTTGGGTTTTCTTCCTATCTATTTCTGATGTACTTTTTTCTTTCTTCATCTAGGCCATTTTCCTCAACTGCAAGATTCAGCTCTCACCTGCTGATTCTCCCTGCTCTCCTCCCTTCCTCAAGTGTTAGTGTCGCTTTGGGGAGTTTTGTGTATTCTTTTTGTGTCCCATAGGAAGGTTTAGGTGAAAGACCAGTGGTTCATGTTTAGAGTCTCTCAAATGCTCAACGGCTTTAAAAAATGCAGACTCCATCTGAAGGGAATACTGTGTTTGTTAAAACCACTTGAAAAAGTTTGGATGGTTTCTTTTCCAGCACAAAACATGGCAAGCCTTAATTCTTCTTCCACTTAAATTGGAGCTTCTGTGCTCCATGAGACCCTGCTTGCCAGCAGCAGAAGAAAATCTGGAAACGAACATTCCCAAGCTGGTCATACACAGGGATGAAGACTTCAGTGGACTGCCCTGGTCTGCTACTTCAGAGCCAGATCTGTATCAGTTGAGAGCATAATTTTTTTATTCTTGTGCAGGACCTTTCACATCTTTCCTGCGGAACAGTTTGTGGTTTATTTGCTGAAAGATGTAGGTTTTTCATACTACATTGTACCTGTCCAGAACCATTTTCTGTAATACCGTTATTTCAGTCAATTATATTAGAAATATAATTGGAAAGCCAACCACATCTTGGGCTGCATCAAAAGAAGTGTAGCCATCAGGCTGAGGGAGGTGATTCTCTCCCTCTGCTCTGCTCTCATGAGACCCCACCTGGAGTGCTGCATTCAGCTATGGCGTCCTCATCACAAGAAATTTGTGGACCTGTTGGAGCAAGTCCAGAGCAGGGCCACAGAGATGACCAGGAGCAATTCTCCTGTGAAAAAACACTGAGAGAATTTGGGTTGTTTAGTCTGGAGAAGGGAAGGTTCTGAGGAGACCTTATAGCAGCCTTGCTATAAGCCCCCCTAAAGGAGACACATAAAAATGAGAGAGGGAGACTTTTTACATGGGCAGATAGTGACAGGACAAGAGGAAATGGCTTCAAACTGAGAGGTGGTAGGTTTAGATTAGAAATGAGGAAGAAATGCTTTACTGTGAGGTTGGTGAGGCACTGGAACAAGTTGCCCAGAGAAGCTGTGGATGCCCAATCCCTGGAAGTGTTCAAGACCAGGTTGGATGGGGCTTTCAGCAACCTGATCGAGTGGAAGGTGTCCCTACCCATGGCAGGGAGATTGGAACTAGATTGTCTTTAAAGTCCCTTCCAACCCAAACCGTTGTATGATTCTACGAAATAAAATTGATCTGATCTGTTTAAGTATGACCATAATAAACTTATGCTGTTACATAATAATATGACACATACATAATGTGGTAATATACAGTAACAAGCAGGCATGTAAAATATACAGTGAAAGTACAGTGTTTATGAAGAATTTAGAAATGGCTATAACAAAATTATAATTAGAATTTAGAAAGAACCCACATAAAGAGTCTTGGGACACAGAAGCATGTTGACATGTGAGAAGCAGTATAGAAGTCAGAAGCTTGCTGAATCTGGCACCATTTTTCTGCTGTTGGCAGCTGCAACTGAATCAGTGTTGGGAGGGTCCCATGCTGTCCCAATGAAAGTTTGTCAAGGCCAATCTCCACTGGGCTTAATTTACTTCTATAGAAGTGTCATAAACACCTGGACCAATAAAACATTTTGCATGGTGGCCTCTTGTGAATCATTTCTCTCTTGTTTAGTCCTGTGTCAATGTGAAAAAAAAGGGAGGGGGGAGTGGGAATAATATATTTGCATTTATTTGTATACACAAAGCAGGTGTTCCACACTGCATCAATTTTCTACAGATTTACTAGCTCCAAATCAATCTCAAAAGGGTTGGAAGGTTGTGATTTGCCTTCTAATAAGATTTTATGGCCTGAAGGGTTTGTCATACACCTACTGTTCGCCAGGCTTTTTTTATTCTACAGCTCAAAGATCCTGGCTACCAATAGCTGACACAGAAAACCCCAATGGGCAACAGATTTAACTATTTTAAGCAAATAATTAAATTCTTAATCTACATCACTATAAATATAATTTCTAATTTTTAGCATGGAAACCACTCTAAGAATCTGAAGGGAATCCCCATGCTCTGCTACTGAACTGGTTTTGATTTATTCTCAGAAAGATTCAAGCCTTTTGAAACTTTAAGAGCTAGCAAAATCAATTATCAGGGTTTAAATTTTCTCCGGGCAATTTCCACTGCTTCAGCTTGCCCAAGAGACAGACTCTACATAAACACATTATAGTATGTGCTATTTGGAGAAATTGGCCAAATTGAGAATAGCTTCACTTGAAAAATCACACAAAAGGTAAAGGAAACCCTCAGGTGAGGCATGCAGTCATACCTGAATGCATATCTGCTGTTTTAAAATAACTCTTCCCCAATATATAAAGGTAATTTATTGGGAAGGGAAGGAGCAGCAATAGCTGTTTCCAGCTATTATGGTACTGCACTGAAGTTACTGATGATTTACACCATTATAAGCAAACATAAATCTAGTGTGAAACGTCCAAAAGGTACTGAATCCTGAAACAGTCTATTTTTGTAATGTAATTTCATTTTAAAATTATGGTCCTTTAGCTAGAAATTATCTTCTGTCAACACACTGTGGGAACAGAGTTGGGCCAAGTCAACTATGAATCCTGGACAATTTCTGAAGCTGCCAGGGGAAATCTCTGGGCTCAATTCAGATATGATCATGCTGTAAAATCACATATCTAGCATAATTTGGAAGTCTTTTAAATGCCAATGGTACATCGGTCAAGGGTGAATTATGAAGAAGAAACTGTCAATTCCAGTCCAACAATGTAAACTGATTCGCTTTGTACAAGGTAGCTTGTTTGTCTTCTCCTCCCTTTTCTAAGTCTGTCCATTTGCTAGTAATGTACACTTGCATCTATTTCATTATCAATATGTATCATTTATTTTAGATTGCTGCTAGAACTGGCTTGTAAAAATTAGAAATGGAAAAGACTCATTAAAAGCTCAGTCCTGCAGCTGCTCCATGTGTGGAGCTGCCATTGATTTCCCAAGCAGCACCTGCTGGTGAGCAGCACAGAGAATAAAGCAAATTAGAAATTGAAGGCTTGAATGTCTCAGCTGTAAGGGCTGTACATGGGCGGGAAAGCATTTCATAATTGGAGCCAAGCATCTTTTTCTGGAAAGAACAATGTCCAGATTCTGCTGATAATCATAAGCAAGCTGAGGGGGGGCAGCGGGCTGGACAGCACTGTGGTTACGACTAACCTGTCTAGGACTACTGGAGGGAAGAATAGGGACTAACACAATGGGAACGGCAGAAATTGAGATAACACTTGAAAAACACATGGAAATTAGGGGAACATTTGTGGTGAAAGATGAAGATCTGTAGAAAGAAGGGAGGAAATAACAGAGATACTGATGGTGAAAGAAGTCCTAATGAGGATCTTATTTTATAGGATAATGACAGGGTGGATCATGAACTGTTTGTTCAGAAGGAATGATGCAGTGATCAGCAGAACTGGCAGCACTACTGTGTGATATCTAAAACTGCTGCTGATGTAAACACCAATGACCTATTTTAAGGCATGCGTGGAAAGAGAATCACTACATGAAAACCACAGAATTATGCAAAAGGTTTATTGTCATATCAAAACTGTGAAACAGTGTTAATTGGATTTTTCTAAAAGGATTTTCTCTCTATCTAGGTAGAAGCACCTTATTAAACAGAACAACATTTGTGAGACCAAATGAATTAAGAAGAAAATAAACCCCAAGAGATGAAAAGATGAATAAAGTAAAGATCAGGTGAGAGTGACTTTCATATTTTACTAAGCTGGCAGACAAATACAAGGGGTGGCACCAATGTCACCGACTTGTTAGAATATAGTGAATCTTCATTTTGTGTAGATAAAAAGCCTATGCAAGTCATATTTAATTGTGAAAGGCAATTTGGTCTCTAATTTAGATCCTGGACTTGAATAGGGGTATATGGACAGATATGTGCATAATATTTAGCCTTAGGTATCTTCAGATGTGTCTTCAGAACTCCATTACTATGCATTTAATGAGTGTTTTTCCTTTAATGGCACTCTGAAGGTGAGGATGGGTCAGATGTCAGTGCTTCTCAATAGCCTCAGAACAGTTCTGTAATGTGAGACTCCCAAACACTTTGGAGTATGGGGAATTGCTGAACTACAGGAGGGGAAAAAATCAACTATTTAGCTCCTCACTTGGAATCAGAAAGAACAATTCTAGTTCAATAGGATACTCATCATCAGCCAATCTATAATTTTGTCTGTGTCCCTACAGCATTGCAAGTTACATTGCTACTTACCGTTTACCACTGTGGCAGTGCCTTCCAGTTGTGTAGTAGCTGGCATGCAAGGATCTAATATAATCTATTAAGTAACTTCAGCATGAAGCAGTGATGAACTGCAAAAAGCACACTGTACTCATTATTTGAAAGGGTATATTGAGACATAAAGTGTTACATGTTAATGCACAATAAATAAAGACTTGCCCAAGGTCATGCACGGGAACAAGATGTGCTCAGAATCTTCTCTAGTTTAACTGTGGCATGCCTGCTTCATACATGAGGACCAGAGTTGCATGCTCAGAGTGAAAAGGAGGTCAACCTCACAAAAATGCTTAGTGTCTTTATGTGCTTTATGTGTCTTCACTTCAAAGGATTTGCATCAGTTGTCAGATTCGTAGGACCTGTCCAGTCAGCTTGCGTAAAGATGGCCTAAAAACCACACTGCTTGGAAGAAAAGAGGCATAAGTTAGGTAAATTATAGGACTGGAGGGCCTAAATGTTAACCAATACAAAAGAATCTTCCCTATCAAAGAAACTATACTTCATATGACCATGGAAAATTGTAATTCTGATTTTCATTAAATTCAGAATACTTCTGTAAGATCTGCAAGACATTTCAGAGGTTGTTACTATAACAACTCACACAGGAAAATATAAATAAAATCCAAGGACAGTCAAATCATTATTCTAATGACTAGTAAATATTACCTCTTCTCAGTTTATCGTTTTTCCTTTCTCTCTCTCTCTTTTTTTTTTTTTTTCCTTTCATCATATGGTACCTCACCTGTTGCCCCTATCTTGTAAGGTAGCCAGTGGGTAAGTCACCCAGAGCCTGAGTTCTGTTGCATGCTTGTCTGGTTGCATCTCTAGGCGGCTTTTCAGTTAGCTTCTGTGCCATAATCTTTTCTCACTAGGAGATCAGCTAGCAGAGTGGGCAGGAAGGACAGTGGCCATTCATAAGACTGTGGACTGTTTCATCAGCCACAAAATGGAAACCAGTCTTTAGTCTTATTCTTTTTCTCTTACTTATCAGTCACAAAGGAAAAAAGCATACGGGCCAGTAGGGCCCCCAGAAATCTTCTATGTGCCAGCGAACAGCAAATAAGGAGAAGATATAGTTCTTTTAAGACTGCTTTGCTCCATCTTCTCTTTCCTTTTATGTCACCAACTAATGTTCAACTAGCTGGGCCCCTGTGAGGCTCTATCAATTGCAAAGTCCTGTTCTGTCATCTGGTTCCTTCCTAGACTGTAAGGTGTCAAGGATACCCACAGGTCATCAATCTTCCAGGTAACCTTCATTAAAAAAGTGGAAGAAGAAAGACATGCAGCATTTCAGCATGATCATCCATCTCAGGCCACAAATGCTGAGGAATCATGAATCCGGTAACTGCTGGGACAAGCAGGTATAGACTGGCAACTTGCCTTTCTAAAGGAAAATACAAAAGCCCTCTGATAATAATGGATGCTTTACTGGCAATGTGCATTGGTTTGGATATTATTAAATACTATATACACCTATGTCTTCACTGTTTTAGCAGAACAACTGGAAAAACAAAAGTGTCTATAACCCTAAGATATGACCCATGTGAAAGCGAAACATGAGCGTACTTAAGCTTTCCTAAAAAGCAACATGCAATTTGGTCACAATGAAAGAGGCTGACAAAAGCTACTGAACAAAAGCACTTTGGAGCTGTTCATTTTTGTGCGGAAGGAAAAAAAATCAGGAAAATGTTAGTCAAACAGACTTCCATCTACCTTCCTTTCCTTCTCAGTAGTTAAAGACCACTTGCTACCAGGGTGATACAAAAGTTGCAAAACGAAGAAGGAAGACATTTTCAAGTTATTTCTCTTTAGGCTAAGGGAAAAAGGTAGTCAGAAGGTCCCAGTAATTCATTATCAGAATGATTTTCACAGTAATAAAGCCCAATAAGCTAATATCAGATGGAAATATAAATCAGAACATACTCTAATCTGTTCTTGACCCAAACACCCCTTTAAGATTATACTCAAATATGTTAATAAGGACTTTGGATAGACTCTTAGTCATCACAGTGATTGTGAATCCTGATTTAATCCACCTGGAATTGTCATCATTGCACAAGGTATTGGAGTTACAAAGGATGGTTCATGTCTGCACCTGCAGTGATGTGCTCACGCAATGCCTTAACACGATCAAGCAGGCACTCCAGCAACACCCCTCCAGACTCTCAAGAAGGACTTAAAAGACCTGAGACTGATTTAAACCCTTTATGGTGTACCCCGACCAAGCAATATATAGTCCCTCCTAAAACAAATATATATGTTCTCAGTGTTTTTAGGCCCGCTGATACTGGTGGGGTGACTTAGGGGAAGCTGAAGAACCTGCATTAGACTTAGAATAAGCAATCCAGTTTTGGCATAAAGTACTGCCTGCACTCCGAAATGGATCCCAACACTATGGCTATACCAGGTAAGCCATCAGTCAGGCCTTGATTTTTTGCTTGACCTATGTCAGATGAACCCAGAGATCACTGATCTAGATTTTGGTGATGAAGCTTATCTGGAAAAAATCACAGGTGAATAATAATTTTAGGTCCTGTTAATCTTCATGACCTGTAAATCAAGGCAACTGTCTTTTGAAAGCTAACCACAAAACCAAACTAAAACAAAACAAAAAACCTAAAACCTTGAAAACAGAATGTACCTCATAGAATGTAGCTCCTGAACTTTGCCTTATCTTCAATCACAGTTATGAGAATGCCATTCAGGGCAAAGCTGTCATGTACATTAAGAGCTAGAGAGATCTGAAGGAGAGGCAAGGAAGAAAAGTAGTCTCCTTTTCTTCCTTAGGCCAAAATACTGAGAATTCAGCTTTGGAATTTAGAAGGGCTCTGCTTCACTGGTTCCTTTGGAGCCAATCTACTCCTTTAAACATAGACCTTGGTAACAGAGCCTGGGGGAAAAACACACAGTCTTCTAATAGAGGACCTCATTGCTTGCAATATTTACAGGTAAACAAACCATGTCAAAAAGACTGGTGGACTAGAAGGTCTGGGCTAGAGGAACTAGCAAAGGGTCACTGTGCATATTAATCTAATTTTTATGAAGGCATTGTGAAATTGCCAAGATGCAATTCTTGCATTAGGTAAAGGCTCTACTCCATGAGCATCCATCACTATACATTCTGACTACATTAATTCAGTTAAAATGTGTACGATAAATCAAAATAAACGGTTGCTCTGTTTAAATACTTTAATCAATAAGAAAGGCAGGGCTTCAGCTACACCTAGCTACCATCTTCCAGTACTGCAGGCTCTCCGCTGCCACTCTGACAGCAAGGCTTTATCTGTCATGGTAAAAAACTACCACTCTGCTTCCATACAGAAACTGTGAATTGAAACTAAGCACCTCCAAGCAAGTATCAAAAATTTAAACAGCTCCTTGTAAAAAATCAGTGTGATTATCTGTTCCTTGTCTTCTTTCACATAAAGCACTCAATTAAAATGTTGGGCAAGAGGATTCTGTCTCAAAAGGCAACAGCTAAAAAGGAGACCAAGAAGTCAGGATGGTGGAATGCCCTGCAGGAGGTCCCTATCTGAGAAGCCAGGGATGGGGTGAGATGTCCATCAGAGGTTGCTCTTCTCCTTATAGGGCAAAGTCACACACAAGGTGACTTGTGACAGACCAGCTGTCACCTGCCCCTACCATCACAGGGCACAGCTGCAAAAACCCACCACACCAGCTGACTGTGCATCCCAAAGCAAACACGCTGCCACCTCAAACACTGTCAATGACTTACATTTGCCCTGATTAAACTGAAGTGAGGACATGAGGAAGCACAGGGCTGTCTGTGGTGCTTCCTGGACACCAAACAAGAGTCCCACCAGACAAAGCTGAGATACTGTATTACAGGAGATTTAAAAAGAGAGCAGATGGTTTTTAGAAGCAGGCACCCAGAACTGCAGGCTTCATTGGCTCCATCCAACAGCAGCTTTGGTCACTTGCATCCACAAAAGAAAATTCAGGATTTTGGTTTAAATAATCATCCATGAAGAGGGTTAACACCTCACATTTTCTCGACTTCTCCGCTTTTCTGGCGTACAGTGTTGTGCCCTGTCAGACATGACAAGCAAAATCAACCTGTCGCCATCACTCCGCTGATAGGCACCTGTTCATTGCATGTGATTTAAGATTTACTAGTCTTCAGATCTTTCCCCTAAAACTTTCTCTGTGATGGTCATAACCCATTTTTTTCTGCCTGCTACTTAGAAAGACTTTGTATTCATCTCCATATATGTGCATGAACCTCACCCTTCATCTCCCTTGTAGGATCACACACTAGCCTTAGTGCAACCTACTGATAAGCAACTCAGAAGCAACCTAAAATATAACAATATAACTCTTATAATCCTATAAGCAACCTAAAATGCAACCATTTAGTTTCTGTACAAAGTAGACGTGTGAAGAATCTTGGTGCCCTTTCCCATTGCTAAAAAATCCTAGGAATTCATTTCTGCCGTCAAATACATGTTCTACCTCATACAAAGTTGACGGAGGACATTTAACTATATGAGGTTTAGAGACAGAGATATCAATTATTAGACCGAATAATGTAGCTTGAAATAAACAGAAAGATGTTGAGTAACAAGCCTTTAAATACTTATCCCGGCAGGGAGAGAGAGTGAAATCTGAAATACTCTGCATTACCTCTGTTTGAATAGCAGCAGATAAGACGTTTTACACACTTTGAGAAATTTCACCGTCTCCTGCACAGTGCACTAGTGCTGCCAAAGCAGCCTGCAGTAGGAAACTCACAGGGCAATTTGAGGCTCTTGGTCAAAACTGCACGTAAGTAGGTGTGCCTTCAGTATCTTATTGAGATAAGCACCTGCTGAATATTTAGCTTTTGAGTTTAAGAAATGTTATGTACTCACACTAATAACTTCAGCCACAGTTTTAGGAGCTCGATAATTCTGAAAATTTCTTCTATATTACTTTATTGCTTCTAAAATAGGAAATATGTCGCCAAATGAACACTGCAATAGAGAGAGATAACAAAATGCCCCAGTGAAAGAAGAAGGTGTGAAAAGTGGTTGGCATTTCACGAAGCCAAATAAGGTGGAAAATGTTTTGCTGGGTTTTAGTGTGGTAAATATGTCTTTCAAATTCGTTTCAGGCTTCTGATCAAATTGGTCCTCTGTAATTTTTTAAGAGAGGGAAGGGCACAGCAGATGGAGAGGGAGTGCAATACCTGAACCAACTCTATTAAAAACCTGGTGTTGCAAATTTTTTCCTCAAATGAGGCAAAGAGAATAACAGAGAACCTACCATAACAGCAGCTCATCTGTTCAGTCATTTGATGTATCTCATTATTGTTGAAGTTACTGAGACTCAGCTTTATCTTGCGCGTGAACACAATAGTGGCACCATATTGAAATGTGTAAATACATTTTCATAAACCATGTAAACCACCTCCTCTGTACTGACAAAATGATGCACTTAGCATACATGAAATTCTGAGAAAATGCTGCTGCCTTGGGTTACAAATTCCTCTGATTCCTCATCTGAGTTTTATTGCACATGCGGTGTTATTTGACAAATACATCTGCCAGACTATTTAAAAAATACTTTGTCTTATCACTTAAACAGCTCCCGTCAATGTTACCTAGTCCTTGTTCACACTGCTATGCCTATGAGTGACGATACAGAAATAGATCAGGTTAAGGACGGTGTGTGTAGCCCAGATCTGTAACATTGGCATTTCTTATTCCTGACTGCAGAAAACCCGCAATGGGTATTTTTGAGGGAATGAAGGCATCAAAAAGGACAGCTGTAGGGTCAGGGACAAGAACTGCTTTTTCTAACTTTGCTTCCCTCCCCCCCTCCATGGCTGTGCCTGCCCCGATTTTGCTGGGATTTCTGATACAAGAGTGTATTGGCCCATTGGGTACCAGCTCACACATTAAGCCTTGATGCGCCGCACAGCTAGGAGGGAGCAGAGGCAGAGGGCAGGAGGAACAGGGTAAGAACAAGGTAGGAACAGGATGACTCCTACAGCTGGACGTTTTTGCAGAAGCCCTGAAGAAGTACTTTTGTGGGGCTCCACAGGCACAAACCTTTGGCTGAACACCAGTGATCCACAGGGCTTTGTATCCGATCCAGTCCGGAAAACATCCCCCTGGGGAAAAAGTAAAAAAGTTTAAAAAAAAAAAAAAAA
>VWZG01008859.1:631844-707319 GCA_013396735.1 Grallaria varia
TTTTTTTTTTTTTAATTACAGCTTATTTTCTGGGTTTGACCACTGCAGCACACTGAGCAGGCATCTTCATTAAGTTGTCCACACTGATGCCTCAATCTTTTTGTTGAAAGGTTACAATTAATTCAGAGCCCATTTGTGTATACAAGCAGTTTAAATCATGCCTTCCAAGGTGCATTACTCTGTACTCATCTACATCGCTTTCCCCCTGCCAATGCATTACTCAGTTACTTAGTGTCTTCAAGGCTTATCCAAGTGCCTCACCAGCCTTGTCTTGCCCACTGCTCTTAATGTATCCAGCCTTTCTGGTAGGACCTCGATAAGTACATTAAACAATGCCACTGTTTGTATTGATCCTAGAGGCACCCCACTACTTAAATGCTGTGAAGAGAACTGAGCAATTATTCCTGCTCTGCCCCTGTGTGCTATCCCCTAACTGGATTTGCATCCATGACTGGCAGGGTGTTACCCAGTCTTCTCCTGGCAACTGGCTTTCCTTAGTAGCCCTTTGTGAACACTATTCAAAGCCTTTGGACTGTTTAAGTAACTTCCTCTGGTTCCCCATTACCCTGCGCTTTGCTGCAGCTTCTCAAAATTGCTCAAAGTCCAAAGAACTGACATCAAAGCCTTCTTTCTTTTCACAAACTTTTGTTTGTTGACCCAGAAGTTTTTGTTGCTACGAGTGTTGTTCTGGTGTTCCATAGAGGTGACTTTCGGGTCTGTTCTACTTCAGTGCTGCTGCAATGGGAAGCTCCTTTATAAACTAAATCCATCTCAGCAAGCTGTTGTATTTCGTACGAGTAGCAGTCTCTGCAGAAGCGGTTCTGTCAGCCACTCAAGAGCTAAAAAGAAGAAATAGAGAAATTAAGTTTTCTCAGCAAGGATGCACCCAAGTACCGACACCCCAGTTTGGGGATCACTGAGGGTTCACTTTTAACCCCAGGGTCCTGTGCTTGTGTGAATAAATTTGGTACTGTCTGGTCAGCAGCTACCACGTTCTCCCTGGGGAGGTTTGCTCAGGTTTCTGTTTTGCCTGCAGCAGAGGCTCTTCTCAGACACCAGCTGTGAGAGCTTCTGCTTCCTTTCCCTACCAGGGCTCCCCTCTGCCTGCCCCCCCCACAGCTGCCTTGCCCAAGCCTTGCTCATCCCTGGTGCCTCTTCTCCTCAGGCCTAACACAGCAGCCTCTGCAACACCTCAACCCTCATATGGATCACTCTCGCCTCCCTGGCCACTGCCTCAGCTGGCAGCACCTGGGCAGGGTGCCCTTCCCCCTGGTGCCTGTTTGGGCAGGTGGCTGTGCACAGCTGGGGGATTTGGAGCAGGCTTCGCTTTCATAGTGGTGTCTTGGTATCCCCATGAGCTGGGATGTGTCAACCTGGAGGAGAGTTGTGGTCCCATGTGGTCAGTCCTTTGGCCAGGCCCAGGGAACCAGCCAAAACGGTGCACAGAAATCACCTGGCTTTGGGTGGATCACCTTTAGCAAACTCTACTTCATAGGTGTGAGGAATGGAAAATTACTTAGAAAAAAGAACAGATTTAAGATCACCTGGTGCCAGAAAGTAACGGCACAAAGTACTAGAGACTTCTGACAGTGTGTGGGAAGTGGTGCAGCACCCGAGAGCAGAGATGCTCTCAAATTGGGGCCTTTCACAAGAGGGGACCCACTTTCTTCCTTAAGAGGATTTTGATGTGGGTGTTTGGGGTTTTTTTGTTGTGCTTTGTTTTTCCTTTTCTTTCCTTTTTTTTTTTTTTTCCTCACAGGCTGTTAAACACTGGTAATGAGTGTGGCACAGCTCTTTTTAAAGCTTTGGGAACTAGGATGGAGATGAAACAGTCACTGGCATATGTGCGGCTAGGGAGCTCCATCTGCAGCTGTGCGCCCAGAATCCCTGGTACTGATGGGGTTAGACCAGCTTTGTCAGTCCTCAGGAAAAAACACTGGTGCAGACAAGGCTACTGCTCCCCAAACATCATACACTGCAGTTTTTGACAGTTGCCTTGCCTACCACTCGTTGGATTTTGCTAGACAAAAATAACAGGTTTAAATGTGCAAGATCAGCTGTGTTTCTGGTCAAGATATGACCATTGTGCCAGCATTGGGCAAGAGGCAAAGATGGGGGTTCGGTGGTGTGGCCTATTTTGCTGGCTTATACAATGCATGACAGGACTGCAGTTCCCTTTAAGTAATGTGCACCCAGATACCTTTTTCACTATTCTAGGTGGCAGAAGGAGAAGCAGCAACTCATACTCTGAGCAACTTGTACATCAATTTAGCTCCCTCAATAGAATATACTTTAGTGCACCATACATACTGTGTCGTTGGTACTGTGGATACCACCTTGGTTTCCTAAAGTTGTCAGTTCATGGTATTCCAGTTTGGCGAATAAAAAGCTTAAAATAATTTTACTTCCATATTAACCTCAGAAAGACCTGCCAAATCTGACACGCTGAAAATAAGTGATACTCATTTTGGATTAATTTTAAGGCACTCTTAAATATTACCTTCCTCCCTTCTGATAAAAGAATTTTGCAGTTAGTTTCAATGATCCATTTAAAATCTCATTCTGCTTTTGGGGTTCTTTTTGCAATCTAATTTAAATTTCTACTGCTTGGAAGACCTGATAAGAATTCCTAATTGGTATATGGAACAGTAAATATAAAAACAAATGGCAAAGAATAGTGGAAGAGAACAAAACAGTTTGAATACAATAGAACCAAGGAGTGACTTTGCTGTCACTATGCCAGCAATGCAAACTTTTAACAGCATACTGAATGTCAATTCTCTTCCATAACATTTTACCCTCTTCTTCTACAGGATTTTTCTTTTCTGAATTATTTTTGGAATCATGGTCTGCAAAATTTGATTTCCTCTCTTCACCCCTCTATTCCTCTCCCAACTTCCTTGGAACTAAGAAATTAATTTCTTTCTGTAATAATTGCAGTGTGGAATGGAGATTATATCATAGAAATTAGAGATGCAAATGGGTAAGTTAGGTCATTCAGGAGTGCATCTGCACTGTGTGTGCATGATGACTCCCTCTACTGTAACATGTTCTCTAGTGTTTTGTCCAATCCAATTTTGTAAATTGGCTTGACTTCTATTTAAATTGTTAGACTGTTCCATAATACAGAGAGATTACCAAGAGGAATGTCCTACATATGACCCAATTTAGGGACTTTATTTTCTTTTTAATCAAGCTTTTGCCATATAAGTTTTAAAAACTTCTTGCTAAAACCCTCTGGGAAAATATACAAAAACCATCCAAGATCACTGGAATGGTGATGCAGCTTGTAAACACTTTGAAGGAAAATTGAGGATTAATCTTGTCAATAAGTGCATTATGGGGACTGCTTCCACAGCAGTGTTTCCCACACAAGCACCCATTGCCCCAAATAGGAACTGCTCAAGTGCAATAGCTGCAAAATCAATCCCACTTTATGTAGCATTCCTTGAAAAACAAACTGAAAGTACAGTATATTATTAATTTATCTACAGTCTGAAAGTCTCTCAGTTGCTTTTGCATTTGAAGTGATGAAGTGCAAAATTATTATATAACTGCCTGAGCAGAGATCCATTAATCTAACCCCAGAAATTTAAAAATTATTTGCACTAGTTTATTTGGTGGAGAAAGAGACAGGAGGCACATTGTTATTTAGGCACCTCACCGGGCTTGAGTGATTTTGTTGTGAGCTGGCCATCTACACAGCTGCTTGGTGCCTTAGACCTTTGTAGCTTTTGGCCTGAATATTTGGCTTTCCATTCCCTGTTTTAAACACTGCTTAAGACTTCTAATTCAGAAATTTGTCACTATTAGAAATTTAGAAATTAGAAAGAATAGATGAGGCTTCAGTATTTCTTTGGTGTGTTAGGATTTTTTTTTTTATAATTTAATTAATTGGCCATTGTTATGTTGCTTAATGTTATGACTTTGTTTCATAAAATAAAAAGTCAGTGGGTGCTGTTGGCACTTGCCTGCTTTGGAAATCAAGATTCTTTTTTCAGGTGCCTGAGGCTGTGCATGGTGTTCCAGGCTGGAGTAGCAATGCAGTTTTGAAGTTATTTCCCCAATTGTCTCCACTTACAGAGCTCTAGTTTAGTTTGCGAAGTGTTTTTGGTATGAGCTAACTAAATTTTGTTTCCTTTCAGAGAAACTAAACCAGAAGCTTTGCTCTGCTCACACACCCAAACCACTTTGACAGCTGGTGATGGTCCAAGCCTGCAATGCAGCCCTTGAACAACTTGAAATTGCCTGGAGCAACACACGCTCATTTCAGGGAACTAGACTAAACCTAGTCTGAAGTTCCCCAAACTGCTTGAATTGGAGATAAAGGGGCCTCAGTACCAAAAATTTTGACTGGCTTATCTTGTGAGTATAATGTCAAATTAGAGGCTACTGATAAATTTAGCATGAGATTTTAGGAATATAATGTTTGGCCCCTCTGTCTGTCAATTTGGACCCTTGAGTGCATTAGTGACTCTCTACGTGCCTCTTCCAATTCCACTGGAAAAATAAGTCGTCTTTCTCTGTGGCTTAAATCACTTGGAAATTTCATCATCTTGAATTAAAATTGCTTTTTCCTATTTACAAAACCAGGAGTGGTTTCTAAGAGCTCTGCCACTCCCATATTGCTTTCTTTGCCTCTTTTCCAGCTGGGTCCAGCATGATTCTAGTGCTGAGATAACAAAGCACCATCCGCAGGGTGATGTGGGTGGAGGCACATTGAGAGGGTGTAACTGCGCACCACACATTTAGATATCTTTTCAGTGAATCCGGTGAAAAAGATCGTACTTAATGCCTTTAAGGAAGGGCTGCCTGCGTGACAAGTACAAATTATACATCATGTTCCTGTAATTTGACCAGTCAACACCTGGTCTGAAACAAGTGATATACTGTTAAAAGAAAATTCCAAAGCCACATCTAACAACAGACATACCATTTTCCCGGTGAAATAAACAGGCAGTTAAAGCCCCATCTGCACTCACCTCTTCCCAGAAACCAGAAAACCTAAACACTCAAAACTTTACAAGTAAGATTTTAAAAAATGAAGAAAATGTTGGTAATAACACATCGGTTTATATTTACACACTTTTAAAGTTATTATTAATGGCTCCAAAAATAAATTTTCATATTTTGAATCATTATAAAAATAGAAATATTTTAAGATAAAACCTGGAAAATAACAATTCATCAGATAGGATCTCTATCAAAATGTTTTATGTTGGCTAGTAAATTTAAGTACTTCTTTAGTTTTGTGTATATAAATAAGAAATCTGGAGTGCTTAGGTGACATTGGTTTAATAGCTTCTGCTGAAAATAATTCTTTAAATTCTGTTCACTGACAGAACTGAGTGTAGGTGCCCAGAAGATCAAATGAAAACAAAACAGTAAATAATTGTTCAAGAAAGTAATTTTGAATTGTGGCACTTGAAGTAATAACAGTTTGGCTCTCTATAATACAATATTTAATTAAACCAACTTGGAGGGAAACCCAAACCAAACCAAAACTTGCTGAGAAAGAAGAATGTCTCCGTGCATCAGAAATATGTGGATAGAAAAGAATTCAAGAGAGAATGAAAACTTAAAACCAGGGCAAGGAAAGAAGGAATCTGCAAGATTCAGTGGCTACCAAGGAAGGAAGAATTTTGAGGACTTGTAGTGAGGAAAGTTGCAGCCTAGTCTGCTTCAGGCAGTCAGCTGATTGAGCTCAAACCCCCTTTCTTTGTTGCTTGACCAAAATCAGCAAAGCTTGAACAAGTTTGAGACTGACTCCTGTGGGCCCTCCAGTTCTCTGAGGGCTGGGAAGTCTATCAGAACAGAGGACAATTAGTTGAGAGCATCTGTCCACAGCACAGGCTTTTAAAATAGTACCTGAGATTGTGCTTTACATCTGGTTGGGTGTACATTCTGAAGATGTCTTGTGGCTGGAGCCCTTGACTGAGGAATGGCTTACACTGTGCTACATAAGAGAAGTATCTGTCCCAAGAGGTGCTGGGCACAGACCATTCCTCCTGATCTCATTAACACTCCTACTGTGAATAAGGGCTTGTTTACACATAGAACTATTTCTGATTAGTGCCACATGTGGATGCATTGGCCACACATGACATTAATCAGGAACAATTAATCAGGAACTCCATGTGTAGACAAGCCTAAATTTAATGTGAGGGTGGTCACAGAATGGTATACTCCATGAGAGTGACCTCAGAGCAGATGAGTAATTGCCTGTTGTTTCCATTGTGGGTAATACCACTCTTGGCAGGGACAGAATAGACATTTGAGAATAATTTAATTTTTTATTACTAGGTACACTCAGATACATTGTGGCCAATAGCACCCAGTCCCATGAACACTGGATTGTGGGTCACAAAAGTGAGTATCTCTCACTGTTCCTTCCTGGTATGTGCAGCATTAGGATGTCCATGCATTGCTAGATGCTTGTGAGCATAGCTGTGTTGGCCAAAGGTATGTATAAATGTATTTATTCGTTTGTTTTAAGGAAAGGATATGTGCAGAGGACCTAAGCTTTTGTCACTAAATGGCTTGTTTTGCTCAGGCCAAGCTTGGGTTAAATTTTCTTGTTTACAACCAAATTATTGCTAGTGCAAGGGTGTTGACAAGTTCTTCTTGTGTGGGCAGCTTTTAAAGACCGAGATGGCTCAGTGTACCACAGGATAACCTCTTCCTGTTGCCATCACAGGAGTTTCCTGGGCTAGGGCTGGTAAGAAGCAACATTATTCTGGAGGTGGGCTGGTGTGCTCAGAGAACATTTATCCACACCTAAGCTGACTTGTAAACTAGCTGTTACTTTATTAGTATGCAAGCTCTTTTCTGTACCATTTTGTGAGGAGCCAATTGCCCATGCTTAGCTTGCTCAAGGTGTGACCAATGCTTCTTTGTCCTTTTCTTCTCTCTGCTTTTTGCTGCTCAGACCAAGAAGGTTCAGTTGCTGCTCTGGTTCAGCTCCTAATTGGGTTGGTAGGACCCTGGTTCCACAATGCTGGGATAATGTGCTCTTTCTCCTCAGAATATTCAGTGAAGTTCACTCCATATATAACTTGCTATGAAACAATATGAAATCCCTTGAAAGCCCTTGTATCACAAATTATGATAGAATTATTTTATTTTGGTTTATTTTATTTAGGAGAATGCAAAATAGCAGGCAAGCATTCAGATCATGGTTGTATTTAGTCTGATTTGGAGCCACATGTGAGCACACGTTTACGATATCTGAGACCACAGCACATTTTTGAGCAAGTATCTTCTATTGAAGGTCTGCCTCATGGGGAATTAGAGCTTGTGAGACTAACCTGCTAGTTAAAGTGGTCATATGGGAGACCCCGATTCATGTGCATGTTCAAAGAACTGTACAAAGTGAAGCAGCTAAAATGAGACAGATTGAGACGGACTTTTCAAAACGCTGAATGGCTTTGACATTTGACCACTTCCTGGAGAAACAGGAGAATGGATTCAAGTTCCTTCAATGAATTGGGCAGAGAGGAGACTTCAGAATGTATTTCCCAATACACACGTATGTACCCTAATCCTGACAGATGTGTGCCCTGACCCTGCTGCTCCCTCCTACCTCCCCCTGCCAAATGCTGAATGTGAGATTTCCAACAGGGATTAGGCACGAGGTAGGGCTTGTGAGCAGCTTCACAGCCTAGCATGTGCCTACCTGTTGATCTCCTGCTCTACTAGCAAATATGAGCAGCAATTGAAAAGGATCTGTAGGTTGTAATAGTGCTGAAATATTAACCTGAGGTACCTGAAGTTGGAATTAAGCACCTGATTAATTTGTAGATTTAGCTCATAAAATCTGAAGTGCGGTAGATCTTAATAAATAGTTTATGCAATAAGCATTTAATTTTGGAAATAAAAATGTGTTTCATGTATGTATATATTTGGCATTTTTAATTACCCATTTTTCTAAGACTCTTGTGAAGATCTTTTCCAACATAACTGATGCTGTTATTCTGTGATATAATTTATATTATAATGTCATGTAACTCCAGTGTAATTCTAGAAATAGCATCTTGTTACATTTTACTGAACCATTTTAAATTACAGTCATCTGAGAGAGGGTGTGCAGCTTTTTTTTTGTAGATCACTTTTTATGCTGATTCTAGATGTCCAAAAAGCTGAAGAATAGTGACTTGGCATTTGTAACCTTTCAGTAGATTTATCCTTTCAGAACCTCTTGATTAGCTCATGGTGAAATGCTTTTCATGGTGGCACGCCTTAGGGGCCACCAAAGCTCCAGCTGGAGCAGGATGTTCCTGTTCTATTGTGTCCCCTACGCAAGGGTGCTGCAGTCCTGCTCTCTGACCTGTGCTGCCTTTTGATACATTTATGGTTGCAAGATAAAGAGTTAGCTTTAAATTCCAAAGCCATAAATATGTTTTCCATAGTTAACAAAAAGAACATCTCCTCTGCATCTGTGATCATATGGATTTGGAGATACCTGTGAAGCTTGGTCTAACAGTGATTTGAGGGATTGGATACAGGGCACAACTGGATCAGGAATCTATTACCGTGGAATTTATTTCCTCCATTTATTGCCAGAGCATGAATCTGTTGACTTTTAGGTCATGCTGTCTCTTTTACTATATCTTCTCTGGGAAACAGAAATGAGAGCATTGAAGACATGTTTCTTGGAAGACTTTTTTTTTTTTTTTTTAATAATATTTTTGAGAGTTGAAGTAGGAAGGTCTTTGTTTGGACATGAGTACTGTTCATTAGGACATAGTCTTAAATGGATGGTATACAGATATTTGGCTGTGCTTAAATAAATAATATCATAAAGGGACACAGCCTTTAAAATGTCAGCTATCGAAAGTTACTGCAATTTTGTTCAATTAAATTTATGGTAGTGGCATTCAGATGACAGATACCCAAGGTTTTGCTGACCTTGGGAATATTACTGAGTAATCAGTCATTAAGTAGTCATAAAGTGTTCTTGAACAATGAAGTCAATGTTTTCAGCACTTAACATAGTTTCCCTTGAAAGCAGCAATCTTCTTGCTCCATCTTCTGGGATAGAAATTTGTCCTAACTTATAGGGGACACTGCTTCATTTTCGTTGTTTGCTTTTTCCTGTCACATCTCTTCTTAATGGGAGTAGCAGCCTTCAGTTTAACTTACGACTTTGCATATCTCTCTTAAAGGGTATAAAACAACAGCCCTGTAGAAGGGCTGAATTCTGCCTTCAGGTGAAAAAGCATCATTTTTCTTGAAATAAATGAAGCTGAAGCATATTTCTTGCAAAATCTTGTGAGGAAGGTGAGCAAAGCGTTATTATACCAGTCTTTGCAGATAATCTGAGACAAAGAGGATTAATGAATTGTCGGGATCCGTTGAAAGAGTCATTAGTTAAAGCTATTACTGGCACTCAGGAGTTTCTGGGCTCCCAGTCCTGTATGCAATCCACTTGACTGTAATTCTGAAACTAAGGAACCCTAGAGTGGTGGATAACTTAAGTCTGCCAAGAGGTTGCATAGAAGGTGGTTCAGATTCTCCAGGTTACTGTGCAGACAACCAAATTGGTCCTTGGATCCACACACTGCTTTGCAGTTTATGGAAGCAAATCATCAGTGAAGAAAAGTCTCTGTAGGCCATGGCTGAAGGATGAGATGTAAATGTTTAGTGTATGAGGTGGCATTGTTGATGCTGAGCTCACATGAAGCAGAAGCAGGGCAGGGTGAACAGAGGGGACATGGAGGAGGGAACATCATGATGAGACAGAATAGGGTGGGAATGGAAGGAAAAGGAAATGGGAGGAGGAGGGTGAGAGAGAAAAAGCACAATGTGATGGGAAGGGATTATAGAACTAAATTAGACAAAAGTGTATTAATTTATATTATTTCTTATAGTTTAAAGAGTGCCCATTGTGTTTATCTATTTGCTTATTTTCTGTGCATCATGACAATGCTACTTTGGAAGGTATTCCAGGAATTATTGATTGCTTCTGCAACACAAATGAATACTTGTTAATTTGATTTTCTGAGTTTAACGAAGTTAGTGTTGTAGTTTGTGATAGATTGGAATCAGAGTTGCACAAGCACAATGAATTAAACTGATTATTGGAAAAAATAAAGGTTTGGGCTTGCTCCCACTGATAATAATACCAGATTCCAAAATTACTTTATTAAAGCAGGATTGTACTCTTACATGAAAACCCTGATTTCCTGAGCATTAAATTTTCTATTTGATGCAATGGGCATCTGTTTCATAGCTGAGGTTGGAATATATACGCCCACATTTTATCACTAAAACTCCAGTGTAAAATCTACCTAAGGCCACCGGCTTTCTTATTCTGAGCTACTAAAAGAGACCTTCCTTAAAATTTCCTGGTTAGAAATACACACTTTCTGGTAAAATGCACTTTACAAATATACTCCGAATTATTAAAAAAATTATGAAAGTTTTTAATTCACTGGTGAAATGCATGAGATCACTGAGTAAGGGTGAAACGAGAGCTCAAACATGCAAAACATGCCTATACGGGCTTATTTAGGATGGGCACGTAATCTAATGTCGGAGATACACATATATATTTCTCTGTTGTTTCTTTCAGTTGCAGTAGCCTTAAGTGTTATTTTCACTGTTGTGGATACCACATTTGATAGGCATAACAAAAATGTGGTTTTCAAGCTGACCCTTTTAAGGCAGAATAGCCTGAAGGAAATGCACCCATTCTGCTTCAAAGAAGATCTGTCTGTAGGAAGGAGGAATAATATGCATGCATAAGTAATTAATAATGATCTGAAGCTTTGATATCTTGTAAGGCCCAGAAAATTACATTTTTGCAGGATGTAATATATTGTTGGGTTAAAAACACATGGCTTAATTCCATATCCTGTGACAAAATTTCTGTTGAGATAAATAGGAACTGGGCTTGAATAAGGACAGAAGTATCAAAAGCACTGGTTTGAGTGCTGTGTGTGTCCTTTTATTACACCAGTGAATACAGTTGTGGGTATCACTGCAATCCTTAATAGGATAATATGGATGAGAAAGATCTTCAATACGGAGTATAATGAGGTGCTCAAATAGCCTGACTTTTCACTTAATTTAAAGAATTCATTCCCCTGAAAAGCTCAATTTCTACATACCTAATAGTACAACATCAAATTCAGAGACCAAATCTCATTGACTAGATTTTGTTTGAATATGTTTTAAAACAGCTGCTTTGACTTCATTAGATGTCTTTAATGTAGCCATTTGTAAAGTCCTTTTCTTGTATAATAGATTAACTTGCAGAGAGGAACAGGCTGATACAGCGATGCCTTTTGACAGTCCTATTTTTAGAATCAGAGGGAGGTACAGTCAAATAAAACATACTGCAATTAATAAGCCAGATATCAAGTATGGATCATGATGAGGAAACTCTCTTTGTATTTTAACAGCCTTCTGGGGCTTCCTGCCCATCTTATAACCACAGAGAATGCTACAGGCAGTTTTTACCTGGTGAAAAAGTACCTTATCCATTCTTTTTTAATAGGTATATACATATATATTCCTTTTTTTTTTTTTTTTTTGTTATGTGACAAAAGATGAGAACGCAACTATCAACTTCCACCATTTATTTATCTCTCTTCTCACATGTTGTTTCAGCTGGACATAAGGACACTGAACTAAAGGTAACAAGCCTTTTATATGCCATGGCTGCAGCAACACCCCTCTGGTACATTACACAGCAGTGATAGATCAAGGTTTGAAAATCTGGGGAATATGTTGTTACGGTGTGTTCAGGGGTGAGGGTTAAGCTACTTGGGACCCAAACGGCCAGTTAAACAGAAGCATGTTAAAATCCAGGAGATTTAATAACAACCCCCTAAAGTTTTAGTAAAAAGAAAATTGTGATTCTGGGATCAAAGAAAGTGGACTAAGCATGGTTTAGCTTTTGCTGCATTATTAGCACAGGGAGAAGATCTTCCTGATGACAGTCTGATGGCAGTTTAATTCTATGCCTGAAATATGGCTGTCAGAGTTTAAATGTTGCCTTAATTGAAACATTACACACTCAGAAATTTGAGTAGCAAGCTGATGGTGTTTGCAATTGAAAACATCTATGTATTTTTGTATGGATGAACTTTCCTTTGTATGCAAATCAGGCACTGGTTAATTTGATATTGCCAGAATATGGGTATTGCCATAGAACAGCTTTTCACTGCACATCTCTTTCCGTTAAAGCTATTAGGAAGGAAAACATTGAAACCTAGGCTTCCTTGACTGGAAGCTTGGATTGGCAAAATGAGGTTAGCTAACCTCATTTAGGAATCCATCCCCTTTGGTACAGTGACAAGGTGTCTGGTGAGAAGAGCTGAATCTATAAATGCGATCTCCCTGCAGGTCAGCTACACTCCGTGCCTCTGTTCTTCCAGTGCATTGTACATTCCCCTTTTGCAGCAAGCGTGGGTAGAGCCCTTCCCAAATCTTTGTTCGTGAAGCCTAGCCATGATGATGACATTCCCCTTACCTTTTCCCACAGATGCTTAGATAAATTGGCTCCCACAGATGCTTAGGCAAATTGGCTGTGCATTCTCACTGAGCACTGAAGGAGAATGTGCAAAGCAGCTAATGGTGCAGGGGATGAGCTCCCAGAAGTCCTTCTGATGCATTTCATGGTGGTGTTACCTCTGTCAGTGCAAGCACTTGAATGCTATGGCACATTCTCTAAGTATATGAGGCATTCCTGTTATTTCCAGTTATCACGTATTTTAGCCACATTCAGACAGCACCTTTCAAGGTCATTAATAAACAACAGAAAGCTAAACAGGCATTCCAAGGAACCAAACTTGTTACTTCTGTCTCCTGCAGTCCATTGTCAGCACATTGACTTTTTGTTTACTCCTACTGGAACAGTTTGTTATCTAATTCTGTATACTTACATCCTACAAACAAGTTATCTATTCTAATGCTCTGTCTAGACAAAGACTTAGAGGTGTGATGTTAACATGTGCAACCAACTTTAACCCATGCTAACCTGTTAGAGCCTAGGCTCCCCATGATTCTTTAAGACAGTCTATTTAGTATGTTTTAAAGGCAACGTGTCCTGTCTAAAGCTTAAGAAAAATACAGTTTGACAAAAGCTTTAAGAAGACAGCAGTGTACATCACTAGTCTTTTTGTGTAGTTGCTTGATTCCATCCCCCCCCCTTCAAGTTGGAATAGTATTTTTTTGTAAAACAATGTGTCTTTGTTTTATTTATAAACCTGCCTATCACTTTTGCCTTTGTGGAAGACTCCACAGTTTTATCTAGGCTCTGTTCGCAATGAATTTTTAACGGATGTATTTGCAAGCGCATTTAATCTTCAGTGTGGACTTCTAGTTCTGCACTGAGCTAGACAGTTAACCCTCAGAGTAAACTCTACCAATAATACTTGATTTTTCACTAAGGTGGCATGTCTACATTAGGTAGTGTTGTGATAATTGTCCTGTATAATACAAGCTGTGCTGAATTATGTGGTCAAACTCAAGAGTCCTGTGAGATATATATCGAATTCAGTTTTTTTTCCCAGGGCAGCCAGCAGAGAAAAGCAGATTTTCTGAATATAGGAATTACTTGTATATAATTTTTCTGATCCTTCATTTATTAGAACAGTTGATTGATGTGCAGAGTACTTCATTCTGAATCAAATAAAACATGTGCATAACTTTTCTCTCTAGGACTATCTTGGATTTCCATATTTAAAATCTGACAGCTGAAACATGAGGAATTTTTAGCAGTGTGTAACCACCGTACGACTATAGTAATGCAGGAAAAAAAAAGGGAAAATTATTATAATGTCTATTGATAACAGCCAAAGATTCATCTCCCCTGTGTTGCCTTGATCTTTCTCATTTTCACAGTTTGATTTTGTTTGGTTGGTTTTGGTTTTTTTAACAGGTAAGGCAAAAATAGGAGTAGTTCTATAATACTCTGATACACACCTTATGTGATAACATGTGTTTCTTATTTGTGCTAACTTGTTTACTTGATTATTGAATATTGTAAAGTATCAACCATTTGGGACCAAGGTTTTATTAATTTATATCCACTTATGTCTTAATCGTTTGAGCTTGATGATGGCAGATGCTATACCACCATCTTTATCTCTTATTCTCTAGTACACTTAAACCATATTTTCATTATCTACTTATTTTAATGCTTGCCTTTGTAAAAATCTACTTCACATCCTCAGACATTCTTATGTCCTCTGTGAAGGTCTCTGGTAGTTCAGTTTTCAGTATTCCTACATCATATTATTTTGCACTGCCATGCCCTTTACACATTTTTTTCCTCAGTTATTCTTCTTATACATGCCCTACATAATTCACTGAAATCAATCTCCATTTCATCCTCTCACCTCACTTTCAGTACCCTCACACTTTTTATAGTGAATTTTTCTTTTTTCGACTATATAATTTTAATCTCTCTGGTAACATGGTTTGTGTTCCTTCTTGTATTCTTAACAACCAGGATAAACCTGCTCTGAGTGATACATAGAACCAAATTCAACGTGTTCCTTTTTTTTTTTTTTCTTTCTACCTTTGAAATACTGCACTGTAGTTCCAGTTAAGCATTTTGAGTGTGTAGAGTAAGATCTTTGCTTTTATTTAACATCTGAAGTGTTCTGTCTTGCCTGTTCAGCACCCAGAGAGCCACATTGTATGAACACTGCTGGTGCTGCCAACAGGTCCTCATAATTCAGCATCCACAGCAGCTCTGCAGGATCAGTTAAACAGCCCCAGGCCACCTGCAGACCTGCAAGATAGTTCCTTTCTCACAACTCAGTCAATTGGAAACAGTCTTTTTGCAATCCATACTCTGATGAATAGTATTCTTAATTAGCATTGGATTTATTCATGTAGTTGATTTCATTAGGCAGAAGGATGATGAACACTCGTTCTGCCTCGTAAATGTAAGTTGCACTAGTCTAGCGTCACAATCTGGTGTGAGTTACATGATCAGGGTTCTCACATACGTTCTTGAGGAAGGAAGTTGCATTTCAAATACAGACAAAAGAAATTCAACACCATTTTGACTTGATGAGAGAAGCATACAAGCGTCCTGTCAGGGATTGGATGCTCTCCTTTATCTTTTAGCAAAGAGATACTATTTCATCTAGCATTTTCAAATGATAAGGCAGAACAAGAAGCTTGCTAAAGGATGGTCTGCTTTTGCTAAGGTGGGCATGAAACTCCTGCCTCTGTATTCTTTATCATTTCCCTACCAACGTAACTGCAGCGAGATAAGAAAAACACTCCAGATCTCCAAGTTATAAGATGGAGAACTTCAAGTGGTAATTATTTGAACATTCAAGAACTAGGCACTTTCTTTTGTGGCAGAGACTTTCTGTTAGGTGGGAGGTGAGCATGAGCCCATGTTCTGGTTTTGTAAGTCTTTGTCCCTTGCCCATCATAGAACAGTGGGACTACAGAATGATCTGTGGAGTGGAGCTTTAGTTTCCCTCATGCTGCTGCCCTGAGTAATATAACATCAAGGAATCTTTTTCTTTTAGAAAGAATAGATCTAATAAAAAAAAATTCCCTTTTCTGCACAAAATGTGGTGATGTGATCTGTCCAAGGTTATAGGTGCCGATACTGCCTAATTACTCTTGCTGCCTGTAAAATTCTAAGTACAGCTTTACATTCTTTCATTATCTTGAGACAGGTGGAAACACTGTTCTTTAAACATTTAGGACTCTTCTCATTTATTCAGAATAGATTAACATAGTTGTGCACTATGATAGGTTGTTGCATATGAAACCAGTGATGCTGTTACCCTTGAGCCAGACGCGTGGCTTGCTCTTACGAGGATGCTGTAAATGCACACAGTTCTCTATCAATCACAGTAAAGGCACAGGACTTTTCAGAAGTGTCTATTAGTTTCAGGTGCATCACTTCTTTGGTGCTTATCTTCATACAACTTAAGAGGAGCCTGATTTTCAAAGAGCAGGTGTCCATCATTTTGTAAAAATCCAGTTATAATTAAAGTGTCAGTCAACTTGAGGTATCCAGATGTACTAAGCCATTTTTTTTAAGTCTTGTTCAAATCAATGTCTTCTGCAAGATTTTGTAGTCTAATTCACCAAATACAATATATAGAATAAAAACAAGATGAGGCTTGAGAAGAGAGAGACATCAAAGGGAACAGAATGAAAACACAGAATTTGTCATCTCAGAGCAGACCATTGATCTGAGGAGAACTGTGTTCTGCTTCCAGCTGTGGCAAGTACCTTGTGATTGTATAAGAAGGGCCAAAAAATATGATTCATAGTGTGCCATACAAAAATCCCCCCCAAGGTTTTTGCTTGTGTTGTTCACTGCAAATAGATTGGTTAAGTAAGAACGAGGTGGAACAAGAAACCATGCATGCTAGTTGATAGTTGATGAAGAAAGCACATCTATTTCTAACATACAGGCAAAATGATACAAGACTAGTTCATCTTTAGAAAAAATATTATCCCTGTAATGCTGCCAAATTCAGTGCCTACCTGGGTTATGTCTGCCTTGAACAGAAACTGCTAAGTTTGCAAGGTGAATTTTTTTGGAATTATTTTTTTTTTTCTGTTTGCTCAGAAAACTTTGTGATATTTCATTCATTTCTCCTTTGTGCAGGAGCTGTTGCTTAAGTTAAAAAACACAGTTCACCAGCTAAGGCATTACTTCCTCAAAATGCGGATGTAAATTTGAGCACTGAAGGTCAATCTCTGTGTCATATCCTTCTTATTTTTGCATCAGTTCAAACTTGCATCTTCCTAATTGTCACATTACAAGAAAGTCTGTGCAGAATCATGGAATAGGCTAGGTTAGAGGGGATCATCTGAGGTCATGTGGTCATCTCTTCCTTGCTCAAAGCAGTGCTAACTTTTGGTAAAATTACTCAGGACCTACTCCAGCAAAACTTTGAATATTACCAAAGATGAAGTCTCATGACCTCTTTGTGAGCCTATTCCTTCGCTTGACTATGCTTCTTATGCTTTTTTCTCTTTTGCATGTAATTGCAGTCTCCCATGATGTAAGTTTTGAGCTTTGTCTCTTGGCCTTCTGTTGTGCACTGCTAAGAAGGAGCTGTCTCTGTCATCTCTCTGGCTCTTTTTCCCCTTTTAGGAAGTTGAAAATAGAAACTAGACTCTTTTTTAGCCTTTTCTCTGAGTTGAACAAATCTAGTTCCCTCAACTTTTTTCATATGTCATGTGCTTTGCTAACATGATGGAACTTCTCAGTTTGTAGATACACGTTTTGTCCTGGGGAGCCTCAGACTACACACAATGCTCCAGATGGGGTCATTCAAGTGCTAAATTGACAAGAATAATTGCTTATTTATAAAATGGGTCATGATTGGTTTCCCTCTTGTTCCTCTACACTAATACAAAGGTAAAGACAAAGAAGGAAAACAAGATTTCAGGACTACAGGAAGGGAGAAAAGAGATGTCATGATGCTGTGCTTAATTTTTCCTTCTAGTTCTTTTAGTTTTGCTTTTTTTTTTTCTGTATAGTGACACAACTTCAAAAGACAGGGCAGATGGTGCTGCTACTGATCCCAGCTATCAAAGAAACACCCTTCTGAGAGGGAGGCGAGAGATAAGAGTTTCAGCGAGTTCCAGCTTGGTCCTGTCAGTTGTTTGGGAGGAATACACTATCCATTCAGAGATGATGTAGTATCAAGTCAAATATTCCCACAGTTGTCTTTTTGCATGCAAAAATGCTATTGTTTTGAATTGTGAGGCTTTTCTGTATTTGCAGCCATTCTGCTTGCCCCTGTAACAAGTAGAATGTGTGTGCAACACATTAGGCTGGACTTTTGTACCTTTAGAAATACTGCATGTATTACTTGTTTGAGAAATGCCATGCTTCAGTGATTTAGACATAGGAATTGCCTTTCTAGTTTCTCAGTTTCATTGCAGCTTAGACCAGGGGAAGGCTCTGTGCTGGAGAAGCAAGGCGCTTTCAAGACAAAATGAAAGGTGAGCCTGCCTGCTGTCAGGTGGATTGTCTAGGCACATAAAGTCCCATTTAATAATCAAAGTCCTTTTGGGTGTGGGGAGGTCTCACCTCAAGACTCAATTTTTAGAATTATTTAGACAAACAGAGTGAACAGGTACGAATGTCATTCATTTAAGGAACTTTCAGCCTTGATTTCCTGTTTTTGACAGGGACATATTCTCTTCTTCCAAGGGTGTGCAGAGATCAGATTACATATTCAAGTCTGCAGAGTTCTCAGACACTATGCTGTGTGCAGGACATAGTTATTTCACCAGGTACTATGATAGAGGGGTTTAATGCTCCTCCTATCTCAGTCAAGTCAATCCTCTGCTTCTGCTTGTTTGCCTTTTCCCTCCTGTTTTATTGTGATATACTTGTGTTATTTGAGAAGCATATGTTGATGAATACTGATGGCTGAGTGAGTGTTTTGGAAGACGTATATACTCATGGATTTCTTTTTTTCCATGACACTTCCACAAAAAATAACTGCAAAGCCATTCATGAATAAAACCCAGGCACTTGGTATAACTGTGCAGAGTATAAATCACCAAAGAGGCAGCCTAATGTTTGACTTTATAATATGCAGCAGAAGTGCCTTCACATCATCAGATGTTAATACTATGGCTGCCATTCCTAAGTTGTTCTCCCCACACCCCAAGCCGCTGCTAATAAATTACAAACACATTTGATCTCATTAATCATTCTTTGAAATGGCAGAATAGTCTTTGCTGATTGAAAATAATTATTAGCTTCTCAAAAGGATTAAACAGCCTGTTTAGATTTTCATTTATATCACCATTTTGATGGAGTGATGTGGGGGTATGTACACAGCCTTTGTCTTAAAAGTAGTAATAATAATAATTAGTGCTGTGTAACAAAGAGTTTCAGAAGGACTTCAGACAAAGAGAAAGAAAAGGCAGGCAAGGTGAGCTGTAGAATGAATGTAGGACACAGAAGAGAACATAAGCTTGTGTTGGGCAGAAAACCTCCTACTGTAGCAGAGCAGTGATAAACACAAAGGAAACTACAGCATTCTCTACATAGCAGTGAAGAGACTTGAAATTTCTGGCTAACGTTACAATCTGAGCAGTGTAATTAATCTGGAATTGAAAAAATACCACAGATGTTTAAAATTATTTTTTTTCTACTGAGTCAGTGTCCTGCACATTTACAAATTGTAGGCTGTGGATTAATAGCCCCTGAGGTTCATTACCCGATGGGCCTTGCTCCAGTCTTTGAATTTACACTCAGCAAAGTGTATTTGGATTGAGTCAATTTCCTGAAGTCAGGCCCCAAGACTTTAAAATAAAGTGTGTGTGCTTTTAAAGTGTTCTGTGGGCACTTGGATGGGAATGCTTGCTGGAGTGCCAGAAGCATTAAACTAAAAAAAATTAAAAACAATGAGGGAAAACAAGAACCAGATAAGACTTAGCATGTGTATATTTCAGAATGGGATGCAACGTGAAGATGGACAGATAGTATAACCCTATTAAGGTCTTATACTCGAAGTGTAACACTGGTAATATGATATTTGCCTGCTGAAGGGCAGGGCTTATTAACTAGATCCATGTTCTACTCTAATTTGATTGTGCTGTCTTGGGACATGAACTGACACATCCATGTGGTGCGATACACACCTCTGTGAAGGTACTTGCTGCTTAGGGTTTGTTATGTGATACAGGCAAGTCTTCTAAGATTCTGGGTGGTACAGAAAGACTATGGGTCATATTTGGATAGGTGTATTCCATTAAAGGCCTTGTGCTTGATATTTCCTATCAGTTCTCTATAGGCTTGACCCTCTCTCTGTCTTGACCCTCATTTTAGTTCTTTAAGTCATTCCTTAGAGTCTGTCAGCTGCCCAGTTCTCTAGACATGGCACTTAGATGTAAATTGGGCTGTTAAAATAAATCCCTCTGTGACTGTTGTTTCATTCATCTTCAATGGCATGCTTGAAGAGAGAGCACAAATACTGGGAGGCAAATACTGGATTCTCTTCACCTGGGGGGATGGGACGTGGCGGTCTAGTTTCTACTCAGAAATATTTACATAGGTTTTACAAAATGAAAAAGCCCCCGAAAGAAATGCGATGATCTTGTTTGCAAATGATGATGGTCATGTAACAGCAGAATTAAACCTCTGAAGCAGAAAGGACTTCCATAGCTGTTAAGTAGAGGGGAATCCAGAATTTTTCTCTTCTGTACTGCTGTTTACTGTTCTGGGCTCCTGAGAGAGAAATGGAAGACCAGTGCCTTTGTCAATTTTTTTGCAACCACATAATGAATGGCTGATCACTATTTAGGTGGTTGTGCATCTACTTACACACCTTATTGAGTTTAGTGGTGGAAGAAGGGGATATTTTAAGCATTGAACGTTGGGCATGAAAATCTGAGTCATGTAGGTATCTTGTGAACCTAATTCTGGTCAACCCCAGTGTTCGTTTCCTAGTGGTAATCTTTGAATATGACTGAAAGAGAAATTGCATACAGATGTACTGAAGTAGTGTATCTTTTGTTCCCCATCACACTGCTACCAAGAATCACAATACAAAAGCGTATCTGGATTTACGGTTGGATAAATGGGTTTGTGACATGGGTCAAGGAACCCTTGACTTAATTATTTAACTGGCCTCTGGAGCATTATTTCTCTGACTGTACAATGGGAATCTTAATTTCTCTTGCACTTTGCTATGCTTAATTAGTGTGCAGTGTCTTCTGGCAGGTCTAATATCTTACAATAGATGTAAGCATTTTAAGGACCTATGCACTGAGGTCCTCATTTCCACTGAGTGCTTCAGCGAAAAATGTAACAAGGTGGGCCATGTGACAGGGTGCGCGGTACAGGGTGCTCTCAACCATAAAGTTAAGGACAGGGTGTACTCCAGACAGCTTGCAGTCTAAATACAGGTGATTTATTTTAGCAGCTGTTTACATAATTCTTGTATAGGTGTGAAAATTGTCTATGAAAATATTTCAAAGTAAATGCAATTTATTCTTCTAAAGTTCAGTATCTAGTTCCTAAACATGGAACTCCAGATGGAGATTTATTTACTAGAAGTGTATCTGTAATATTATGTATAGCAGTATATGCTATTCCTTCCCTTTTTACAGATTCTTCTCATTCCTATGTGCAGGTTCCATTTTGAACCTACTCCATACCAAACATTTTATTTTTCAGTCACCTTGGAATAAATTTCTGAGAATTGTATATATTGAAACAGGTTGACAACTTTCCTGTTTTTCTCACAGACCATCTTAAAAAATATTGCATTGATTCTTTACTGTATTAGTTGCTACTGTTGTGTCCTTAATTCAGACTTTTCCATGCACAGCTGTTGTTTAAATGTACAAAGATCAAGAGGATAGAGTAGGTCAGACCTGTCTGTATTTTGCATGCATAGATCATTTGATTTTATGAGGGGAAGGAACTTACCTAACCTTGTAACTAATAGTTACAGATTGATTTGCATAATGAATTGATGGCAAAGCTTTCCTTGTCAACAATGAAAAGCAATATTAGATTCAAATTTACAAAGTTTTAGAGAGTGATAAACCAAAATATACTAATCCCGGGAATTAAGGCAACAAAATGTATGTCTGCTTTCCACATGTGAGCCTAATTCCTACTTTCTCTGGATTCAGATGTCCTTTGCAAGTGACTTCATGCAGCCAGATGGGAAAGCCTTTTCCTCACCTCCCATGTGTGCAAGGAAGATCCTCACTCCAGTGAAAACCATGATCCCTTGATGGTACAGCCATCTGATGTGTAGGTGGTAGGACACTTGATTTTGTCTCTTTCAACACAACCAGCATCATCTAGAATGGGAAGGAAGGTGTAGGAGATACAATTTGCTGCTATATATGTCCACTATGGGTCCAGAACTTTATGAATTTTATACCACAAACTTCTTTGTAAGTTGAATTTGTTTGCATGTTAGCTCCCCTTGGTATGTTCCTGTATGTTAGCACCCAGTTACATATTTCTACACACAGGTCTTAAAATTAGGTAGTGCATGTTATATAATTTTGACAACTGAGATCTCTGGTCATGAAAAATTCTACTATTACAAAGCAGAAACACAAAGGATGAAAAAATAAGGAATGAAAAACAGTAACCTAGAAGGGTCATTTTTTATAAAATCCTTGACATGATTTATTAAAAAATGAGATTTTATAGAAAAAATATTTTTATATACCCTGGAGGCATTGATGAAGTGGGAATAGACAAGGTAGCATTGAACATTCATTCTTTTTTTATGCATTTGTTTCTTTATTAACTTGGGTTATAATATCTATTTTATAATCAGCTGCTTTTATTTTTATACAGTTTGAGCCTGATCCAGTCTCTTCTTACCAGAAAAGACTATTCTTTGAACAGGGTAAATAGGATTTCATCCTTTTGCTTGTTGATTTTGACCACTCATTAGAGTTCACTTTTAACACTGTCACTGTATCTTTACAATCTCTTGGGTTATTGCTTGATAATTGGGAGACTGTGTAATACAACAAATTATTTTTAAAAAGGTATAGTGTAAAACAGAAGGTTGCTCTATAATTTGCTGTAATTGTTAGTTTGATTCACTTCTAAACAAATTTTACTGTGTTATTGCAATTACTGAATGTCAAAAAATAGTAGAAAAAATAATATTGACTTCTATTTCAAGGGAATTATTAACAGGAGAACCTCAACTTAACTGCAACATTAACATAGAATATCTGGTTCATCCCTCTTAAATGCGACAAAAGTCAAATAAATTATGTGGATGAAACTTGAGTATTTAGACTGTTTTGTTTTGCTTGGTGCTAGGATAGAATGTGGAACTAAATATGTTCGTCCAAAGATAACTGAAGTTCCTGCTCCTATTTAGATTTCATCGTCTGTTAGAAATCTCCTAGGTGATTAAACTAATGCACTGTAAAAGAATGAATCAGTCCTGCAGAGCTCTTCTCTGTACGGAGAATAACTCGCTCGGTAAAGTACTATTGGGGTTTTACTAAATTAAAATCCTAGGAATTTTTGTTCATAATACATTTTATCTGTGAAAGCTGAGTAAAATTTTATATGTGACTCTCAAACTAAATTCCTATGGTAATTAATAAAGAAGATTTGAATACATTTCTGCTAGAGTCATCTTTGACCAATTTAATAACTTGATTTTCTTAACGGAGGAAAACCCTTATCTCTCAAGGCTTGTGGTACATTGGGATACACCATGAAATTGTTAAGAGAATCAGAGAGTCTTTCTTTTGTTATAAGAAGATGAATTCAGATTGGAAAGTTATCATTTACTGACTCAGGTGGAATACAGTCTTAGTAATTATTTAACATTTATATTTCAGTTCCTGTGTAGGTACCAGTAATTCCCTGAAACTCTTACCAGAAGCATCAAGTAGGCTTCTTGCCTATGCAAAGCCGACTCATTTTAACTATTCACTTGTTTACAGATAAACATGATATTGATTTTTACACGTCTGCAAAGACAGGCAAAAAATATAGTCACGTGTATATTCTTCTAGCTTATATATGCACACACCTTTTTTTTAGTAGATTTATTAAGCGTTACTTATCCCCACCCCCTCTTGGCCTATTTTTTGTGACTGCTATGGCAATTGGAATGACAAGAGCTAAAAAAGAGATAAGGAAATGATCTTATCAGTCCGCTCAGAGATGGCATTTCCTGAGTGGCATTTTGCAATTGTTACGTGAAATAAAAGTGCAAATATATAATAATTTTATGTTTTTCAGTGGGTTTGTCTTTCAACTCCTGCTCTCCAGTTGCAACTTACTCTTGTCCACTACTCAATGTAGTTATGGATAAAGACTACAGAAAATTAATTGAAATCAAACAAAAGCTTCCTTTTATTATAGGACATAGTATTTATGTGTGCAATCACTGTCTATTTCTAATACAATTGGATTTTTTATTGTAGCAAAGAGAAATAATTCTCAGCTTTTTATTTGTTTTTAATTTTTAAAAAATATATAGTGTGTGCTTTTCCAGTCTTTAAAGTTTTCTTTTAAAATTCCATGTAAACATCTTAGTAGGCGGCACCCAGTAAGTACCTGCATGATGTGCACACTTCTATAGATTGCTAAAACAATGTTAAATCTGACTAGAGTTGACTGAATTGTGGACACCCTCCCTGCTCCCCCCCCCCAAATATATGCATTCATTTGAATTCGAGAGGAAATTTTTATTCAATCATGTCTACTGCCCCTTTATACTTTCTGTTTCTGAACACTTAAGAACTTGATTTTTGATTCTGAGAATATTCCAGGCACATTTAAGACTGAGGATTTTATGAAAACAAATGTTTAATATAGTAGTAACAGGGTAAGCTTCCTTTGGTTCTTTTGTAATAAAGCTTGCAATGGCATTGTGGAATAATGGTTGTCTTTATAAAGAGCTGACTGATGTAGAACTTGATTTAGAAGAGGGCCTTTAATGGTTAAATTCAGTAGTCTTACACCAGCTGGAGAAGATGACCATGTTTATGAAGTAAAGCTGATAGTTTTTCATGTGAATGTTATAAAGTGATCTAATTGATCTACTTGAAATGACCAATATTTTCAGGAACGTATTTCTTGTGCAATAGCACTTGGCAGAATGGAAAAGAGGATTGCACAGTCTGGAAAAAGGAGTTGATAGCAGCACAGCATACAGTGCTTTCCTTAGTTATTTTGGAACAGTATGTTTAGTTGGCTTTTGACCTGGTGTCCTCCTAAATCAACAGTAAAGGTTGGACAGATAAATAAGAGAAATTTGATGCACTGATAATTAAGGAGGTGTTCTGATTCAGGGCAGTAACTCAGAGGAAATGAAGAATGCAAACAGACAGATGCAAACAGAGGGGAGAGCTTTTCCAAAGCTATTCCAACAACCTTTGAGCTCTGTCTCTGCAGAGTACAGTACTTTGCCCACTGTGGAGGGAAGGCAGATTTAGTTCTCTCTCCTGTTTTGTTTTCATTGTAGAGTCACTGCAGTAATCTCCGTTCAAAAGATGTTAGGGACACAGCAGAAGTTGCTGCAAGTGAGAAGGATTGCCCACACAGTTTCTGTGTCATGACAAACATTGGCACAAACAGAACAGCAGTGGTAGCTGATAGATTAAACCAGGGCAGATCCTGAAGGAAGGAGTTCCTTTCAAGAGATGGGGTTTTGACAACTGGCAAGTCAAGGACTTTCATCTTTAATGGAATGGAGACTTGGAAGTTCTTTCTACCCAGCTGGGAGGTGACAGTTTAAATTGCTGAATAGTCCAAAGACAGCAAAGTAATGAGTTAAGAAGAGCGTCAAGCTGGATGGAGCACAAATAGGCACGTTAATGAATTTAAGAGTAAAATAGCTGCTAACCTAAGTACACATTCTCTAAAGTCAGTAATTATACTGGAAGATAGCAAATATTGTACTTTTATTTATAAAAAGGCCCCATAATACCTGAGGGATTACAGACCCGTAAGATTTATTTCTGTTCTTTGCAACTTAGCTGATAGGATGATTAAAAATACAGTTATAAAAAAAATTCAGAAACACAGTTTGAAGATATGGTAGGGGAAAAAAATGACACCAATTTTGTAAAGGATTATTGCATCTTACTAATTCCTTAAATGTATAAATGATACAGTAGATGAATGAAAACCAGTTGATAAAGTATATTTCTCTACATAATCACTGATTCTTCTTAAAATGACAGCTAAGGAAACAAAAGGATGTAGATTTTCATAGAAAGGTGGCGAGAGGAGGTAGAAGTCTGAGATTCAAGTATTCCTTCTGAATCACTGCAGAAGATAGATCTGATCTTACATTGTCTGTATTCAATATAACTGTTCAAACGATGGATTTCTGAGATCCCAAGGAGTGAATTTTTTGTTCCCTTTGTTCTGATGGGATTTACAGTGCCTGGCAGAATGCCTGTTTCAGCTGAATCGATGCCTAAACCCCACCCATTTCCCCTGTTTCACTGCTGACTTGCGCATAGCGGTGTCATATTGAGCCAGCTTTGGGAATCTCTTTAGCTGCATATTAATTGCACACAAGTATGCCATTAGGCATCAGGGCATGTCTGAGTTAGGCATAGTAACACTTTAGTATCTGATGTTTTGAGCAAAGTAATACTCTGAGAAAGTAACATCTGAGTACAAAGCAGAAAAAACCTGTGAGTTCATTTTTCTCAGGAGGATAAAAATAACCTTTAGAGTATCTCAGGTTCCCCACACATGGGTGGAAGTTGGTCTGTTCATTAATAGTTTGGAAAATGGAAGACTTGTGATGTATTAAATTATAAATATGCTTCAAAATAATTTAATTAAGGTTGAAGAAATGTGAACAAACTTCAGGAAGAACTAACAAAATTGGGACCAAAGTTCCCACAATGGCAGGATAAAATCAGTGTTGATTTAAAGTGGTGATCCCTAAATAATTTTTTACCCAAGGACTGCTATCACACCCTCAGTTCTGAGTTTTACTATAGATGGCTTTTAAAAATATGAGTGCAATGAAGACAGAACCTCAAATGAGTCATGAGGGGCAGATGATAGAATCAGAAAAGTTCAGAATAAATTTAAGAATTAAATTAGCACTACTAAAACCATGCACTTAAAAAAAAAAAAAATCAGATTTTTATTGATGAATTATAGTACTGTTTGATATGTTTGTGTGGACAGTCCACAACCTACTTTTCATGGCTTAGCAGAACTCTGTGGAAACTACAAGAATTTGGGTTGGGATCTCTTGACCTAAGAAAGCACGACATATTGAAATGTACAACTTCAAGTATTTTTACAGCTTAATGGCTGAATTACTAGTGCCTGGTGCTGAACTCAGGCTGCCTGTGTGCCTACCCATGGACTCAGGCAGTAATGGTTTTTCATCTTTTTGTGACTTGTAGTACCTTGAGAAATTTCTTGTAGAGGTGCCGGCTTTTGTGTAATAAGTGCAAGTGCTCTGATATTAGGCTTTCCTTTTTTTTTTTTTTTTTTTTAATGACCTCTTATAGATCCTAGCATTTATGCATGGAGATCCAGGAATACACAGATGACAGGGACAAAAAGAAAAGCCTACCAGTTCAATAAGGATCTTTAAAGGAGCCTTTAGTTAGTTGAAAACACTGATGATTAGGATTAGAACAATTGTACCTGAGCAAAGTGTATTTTGCATTTCATGCTATGGTTATTTTTAGTATCACTACTTTGTTTTTTAATTTGAACACAAGCCCTTTGTTTTCATCGAAGTTGGAAAGGAAGACATTCTGGAGTAATTAGAACACTGCTGTTCTTTTCAGCCTTAGCGTTCCCTTTATTCTTACAGTTAAAAAACTTAAACTAATGGACTTCAGAGCCTTGGTGGGTGCATGGGCTGGGATAAGCAGCAGGAAGCAATATACTTAATGTGGCGAAAGGTGAGATAGCAAACTTTTACGTACCCTGGGTACCATGTATTAATCTCCTGATAACTGCTTTCACATTTGAACCTTCTCTCTCTTATATGAGATCCAGCAATCTTTGCTTTTTTCTGTTCTGGGAGCAATTTTCTGAATCATTAATTTTCAGTGGCCAGGCTTCAATTAGCTTAATCAGGCATTGATTAGATTTCTCAAGTCCCTGGCATTTATTTTCCACCTTGCCTATATGGTTCCTTAACTCCATTACCTGATTGTTCACTTATTGCATATAAGGTTGATTCCTCTCCATTAACATTCCCTGATAAGAGGTCTCTTTAGCCATCCAGCTAGCCACTTTCATTAGTGATGGTGGCATTTCATGGTGAAGACCAGTTTCTACTGCCTTTGCAAAGGCTAGTTTCTTCTGTTGTGTTACTACATCAGCAATTTACTCTTAGATGAAGGTGCTGCTCAATTCTGAGCCAAAAGGAAAATACTTTAATTGGAATGCAAACTTCATACTTGGTTAAAAAGTTGTGAAATTTTAGATAATGAGTGAAGTAAACCACTTTTTTTTTTTTTTTCCCCCCCCAAAGCCTACTTAATGCAAGTTTAGGGTTTTTTCTTAGTGTCTAGCCTGACCATAATAAAATGCACTTCCATAGCTGGTACTCATGATTTCTGAGGGAGTTTAACATAGTTTCATAATTAAGGTGTGAGACACACGTAGGCTCCATGTTTCCAAAGACTGGAGCCCCCATAGACCCATGCCCTGTTCCCAGATACCAGTTGCTCAGCAGTAACAGATTGTGTGCAGTCTCATTCCTCATGATACATGTTTTGGGGAGCTGTGAGCATGCAGACAGGCAGGTAAAGGAGACTGGAAGTGAAGGATTGGATAGATCTGGAAACTGGGACTTAAACTTCAGGTGAATTTTTCTAGGTTGAAAAGCACTTTCTTTTCTCTAAACTCTGTTGAGGTTCTCACACTGTCTGTGGTGTGCATTGTATTTTGTTTTTGTAAATCATGTCTCCTAAAGGCACAGACCTCTTTTTGAAATTCTCTTTTTAAAAAGTTATGTGTATACACTTACTTGAACTAGATAGACCTGAATGGAAATGAGCTTGTGCCAAAATCAATAGCAGGGAAGTTCTGACAACACAGTTTCAATTTTAAGAACTTTGTGTAATAAATGCTAATTAAAATCTCTGGTAAAAAGTTTTCTTAACAAGAAAATGTGGTTTTGAATTAAAAAATATGGAATCAGATCTTCAAGCATTTTTTGCCCTTTTNGAGAGTTGCCAACATTTCCTTTTCTTTGTAATGAAACTGAAGTTGGTTAACTTTGGTTTTGATGAGTCAACTCTTCTGAAAAAAATGACATATTGCCAGGAAGCTTCTAGCTCAGTTTTAGTTTTCACATACTTATATAATTAAATATATGCTTTGTCTTATCACAGTCCTAGAATATATAGGTGCCTTCTGACTTAAATGATAAAACACAGAAAGGGAGCCTCTCAAGGTTTAATGTTTGGGTTTTTCTCAGCTTGTTCTCAAAAATATTTTGAGCATCAACTTCAGCTTTTAGTCAAAAATGTTAGCACAAAAATTGTCGAAAGCAATTAATAATACCTTTCTTTTAAACAGTTGGTTGAAACAGTGATTAGATATAGTGTGAGACTGTTCTGAAGTTAACTTCCTCTTTTTGTACTGTTTATTCTAAAGATTCATTGTGATTTGCTGGATTTTTAGAGAGAGATTTCTTATTTTTTGTATTCACTTTGTTGTTTATGCTTCATGTCCTTATTATGCCCCCCAAAAACTGTAGCCACTTATTTGAGAAATATAAAATGTGGGGGGTTTAGTAGGTTTCCTGTCTTAATATTATTCTGAAGTTATATCTTAGAGGATTGCCATCTCACATATGTGAGAAAGATTCTTTGGCTTTATTAAAACATCCGCCCTCCCTGCTTTGAACCTTCTCCTCCTTTTTGAATCAGAAGTCCCCTTCATCAAAGAAATTTTCACGTGTCTAAAGCTGTCTGCCTATAAAAATCATGGTCTTCTGTGATGAAAAAACCCTTGAAAATATCTGACAGTTCATCTCTGCAATTAGTAATTTTCAATTACTACATTCAGAATGGCAAAGAGCATTAACATACAGCTATCTCAGAAATCACATCCAGTGCCATCACTCCTTCGGTTTTGGTCATTAGCTGTCTCTGAGGTTTCTGGGCTTATTGGGACCATTTGCAGGGCACTATCAGTTTGGACCTTCATCTTTTCTGACTAGTGAAAGCCGCTGCTGATCCACTGTGTTACTCAGGCAGTTAATAATGCTCTGTGAAGGACTGCTAGGAAGAGGTATTTTGTCAGCTGCAGAGGAACGATGTGGGGCTCCTGTTGCTCCAGAATCGATGGCACAACTCTGACAATCTTGCCAGCTGCCCAAACGTGTATCATTTTCAGTTTTGCAGCTGGAGGTTATTGATAGAGTATGGGTAAATGGCCTGTTCAACACCGATTCTTTCAGGCATAGCTTTCATGGTTCACCCAGCTGAACCACCCTAGCACAAAGCAAATGTGAAAGTGGTTGCCCTGAGGTACTTTTTCCTCATTCTTGGATGATCCCAAATGGCATTGTTGGGTGCTATACTTCAGTGCCCTTTCTACAGGAGTATTTTAAGAATCTCTTTAGAAATCCCTCATCTCCAACTTATGCAAAAAATAAGGTGCTTGGTGAAGGGGGAAATCACAGGTCGTGGTGGATGGTTCTTGTTAGACACCTTGCCTAGTTCTGGCTAGTGAGCAAACTGCTGTGGCACATGTCCCCTCCTTTGTGTTATTTCTGCTGATAAGGTAAATGGGCATGTTTACTTCAGAGCCTCTCCTTGAAACACCTTTTTACCTTGTGAATGGTCCATAGAAATGTTCACTCAACAAGCAGTATCTTGAGTTCTCAAAACTGAGCTTAACAAGGCTGCTTGATTTATTGAAGTGGGTTCTTAAGGAAGTCCTGTGACATCTTGTTGCTGACAGCTCAAAGCTTCTGACTAAAGATGAAGTTACTGGTTTTAATTAGATCTGGATAAAAGGAACAAAATCATAACAAAATTCTTAAAGAAGTTCGTTCCCATTTTTCATCAAAGCTTTCTTTCCAATGAAATTTTGTTAGAGGCAAAGATTAGATCTATGTAGATTTAGGTGCTTAACTAAGTTGCCAAAGATCACAGTTTAATTTTTTTATATTTTCTCCACAGTCAAGGGAGGGAGATGGGCAAATCTGGGAGGCTTGTAAGTCTGGTTTCAGTGTGCAACCCAGCCCACCTAAGCAATTTGTCTTTCTCCATTGATTACAGAGGACAGTACAAGAGCTGCATAATTTTGGAACTAGTGAAAATAAGCTTAGATGAAGTGCAGAAATGTAGATGGAAGAATCTGGACCTAAGCATATTTACTGCATTTTGAATGAGTTGGCTAGACCTCTAATTGTCCCATATGGTCTGCCTCAGGGAATGGATCTGACTTAGGTAGGGAAGTAGTGATAGAACAAGCAATGTGAGCAATCCTCCCTCTAAAGTTGTATGTTGCGTAAATGACCCAGGAAATACTCATGACTATTAAACAAACCAGCTTCTGCTAGAGGGGCTTAGCTGTGGCTGAAAGGCTCCATCTAACTCCAAAGGGTTAGGTGTAGAGAATTTTATTCCTTAATACTTTTTTCTTTCAAGAGGGAAATAACAAAAGCTAAGAGCTGGTCAAACCTCTAATACCTCCTTATCACTAAACATTTTGAAGTGGCTTGAACACAAAATTTATGGCTGAAATTCAGTGCTGCATAAAGCATGAGGTTTACAGTGTTAGTTCTTCATATACATTAGTTCTTATTTTGTCTTTCAAGAAAAACACATTCCAATAGCATGTTGTGATAACAATACATGTGAGTATTGTAACTATGAGCATTAAGGTATGCAGTAATTTCTATTTCAGAGCATTATTAACTCCTTCAGCTTATGTTATGTTTAGAAATAAGAAGGCATATATTTTTGATAGAAATGAAAATAAATGTGGTACATTTTGTGTAGGATCTAAATGAAAGAAAAAAGTTTTGGAGAGTGAAAGGTACAGTTATATATTTGTTCTATACATACATAAAGAGAATACATCATATCATGATAGGTGGGTTTTTTCAGTGTGAATTTGGGACAGCCATGTTATTAATGATTAAAATATAGTGGGTCATCTCTTTCTGGTATGAATAGTACCCTATATCATTGCATTTTGTACATGAAATATGACGCATGCATTGTGACAAAAGAAAGAATATTTTCAAAGCAGTTACATTTTAAAAAAAAATGGAAAAAAATTTACTTTCTGCTTGTAAACTCTGGTACTTTCCACATGTATATCTATCCCAGGCCTTTGAGGCAGCCATAAAAAATTACTAAAATATTGGGAGTTTGAAATTTGATATTTCAAGACGTTTTAAGAGCTAGATGCAATCACAAGAACCTGTTGGGAAAGAAGGGGTTTCTCCTTTCAGTTACCTTTTCTACTTTACAAGGCTGGAAAAATTTCAGGCTTTAAGTTATGATTTTTATTAATACAAAATTTCTCTGGTATAGATTTTGCCTGCCTTTGTCCTTAGAAGTAATTTGTGGAGGAATAAAATCAAAGATGTTTGGAAATTCTTATGACCCTGAAATATTAAAATAAGTCCCAGAGAGCAGGATTAATATGCAGAGGTCAAAGATGCTTGATAAAGGTATTTTTACACACAGTTAATTTCTCACATGGCTCTTAGTGAATGTCCTATTTTGCCATGTCACTCTACAATGACAGCTGGGTAAATTTATTGAATGGTGAGTGTAGGAATTTCTGCAGATGGAGGAAACATTTTTCCTTGCTGATCAATTTAAAAAGAAAATGGTTTGTCAGTGTGCAAATGCATCTGGAGGAAAAAGGGTAAAGGAATGAATTAGAGGTCAGTCAGTATAATCACAACTGAATCATACAAATGTGTATGTGTGCTCAGGCTGTGTAGATGGCATGACTGAGTATTCATTGTTCTCATGAATATTATCCTGGGCTGGGATTTTCCTGAAGAAGATTAGAAAATGGTGATTCAATGAAGCCAAATCTTTTTATAGACACATACTTAGTTTCACCTGGATTTGGCTGGGAATGTTTTCGGGTAGTAGGAGAGAATTTGGGTGGCAGAACACCAACCTTTTCACTGGGATAATGCACTGGTCAAGGTGCCTGGCATTGGACGTGTGTGAAAGAGTGCAGAGGTAACTGCCGGTAGGTCCACCTCGTGGGGGGAAGTGAACCTGGGGTAAGGCCTTTCCCCATCCTCCTGGCACTACACACGGAGACTGTGCTCAATGTGAGTTTTATTAAAAGAACCATTTTTGAACACATTTATGAGGGGTATTTGGTTTTTTGTTTGTTTGGGGTTTTGTTTGTTTGTTTTTTGGTTGGTTGGTTTTTGTTTAATCTAGAAAGATACTCTTGACTCTGAAATTTCAGAGTGAAAAGTCAAATTTTCTGCAAGTTATTCCTGAATCCCTGTATTTGCTTTTAATCCCATTGCATATTTAAGCTCCTTCACTTAAGAGAGTTCTATTTATTAAGTAGATCTCTACCTATATTCCTCTGAGTGTGCTGCTTCTTACTTTTGATTCCTCCTTTTGTTTTCTTGTACTTCTGGATTCTGGCATAGACCCCTGGACCTGAGGTTGCCTCCACTTCCAATATCCCTGTTTTCCCTAAAACTCCTGATCCAAACCACTCCTTAACACTTTCTTTCCTTCTTTTTCTTTCACCTCACTTGCAGTTATTCCCTCACACTGCTCATCTGTGTTGTACAGATGAGAGTTCCAGTTTTGTAGCTGGGTCTTATCCCTTGCATTTTTCTTTCAGAGGTGCTCTTTTAAGAAGTCCATAAAGTTTTACAGGTTTAAAGGCCAAACTTGAGAGGAAGATCTGATAAGGGTGCAAAGGACTTTGCTATTCTTTCCTTTACCCCAATTTTTTCTTCTAAAAATACTTATTTCATTTGCAGCTTTGCTCTATGAACAGCAGTCAGAAGCCCTTGGGGCCTGTTTATCCAGTCACCCCTATTCTTACACATTTGGGGTGGAATAAAATGGACTCCAGATACCATCAGCTCCTGCTGTTGGGTAAAAGTTTGACTAATGTTATTTTGATAAAACCCAAAGAGCAATCCCTGCCTTCTCCCGCTTCCTTCCCCCTCCCACCCCACCAAGGAGTTCTGCATTTATTTGATGCTTTTACATTGAACAGAAAGGCGACATCATTTCACATAGCATCTCCTTCTAGCTGGTCTTTGGAAGACTGGGAAAGGTGGGGTGTACAGTTGGAGCACCCCTTTTTACACATTACCAGTTCCCTATGGCTTTTCCTCCCCAAGCACAGACAGGCACACAGGCAAACAACAGTCTGTCTGCAACCCGGTTACCACTGCGAGCAACTACAGCTTTTTTGTTTAACTGTATAATTGCTCTCTCGGTGGGTTTTCTTTTCCCTGTCTCCATTTGTTTTCTTAACTAAGACCAGTACATTTAAATGGTCCTTTTCTTTTTTTTTTTCTTTTTCTTTTTTTTCTTCTTTTCTTTTTAACAAGCATACTGGATGTAACAAGATATGCGGCTAAAAACATTAATCATATTAAAACTAATTAAAAACTGAAAAGTTTCTGTGCATTCCAAGCACTGGGGGCGGGAGGGGGCGGGGAGGGCTTTGGTCTGAGCATTGGCGTTTCCTGAGCGCAAGCAAATGCCTGACACATGGACTTCACCGAATTCCAAAATATAGCAAAACAGTGCCTGCATATTTGGCAGGAATCACCACCAGTTCAGGTCAGTGTCTGTTTCAGCAGAGGAACGAAGCCCTGCATGTTAACAGAGGAAAATAATTCAGAGGAAAAGGGGAGGAACAACATGTGACATTTTGTAAGCGCAGCACTTGCGTTACCCAAGGCGCACCACTCTCTGTAAACACTTCCTCCGATGCCACTGCCTTTGAACACATTTTTTCAGATTGGGGTGGGGGGAGGTAGCGGGAGGGGTGAGGAGGAGGTCAGAGCTTTCAAGCTGTTTGGATATGAATGAGCTAGGGTTTTTCTCTTTTTTTTTTTTTTTTTTTTTTTTTTTTTTTTTTTTTTTTTTTTTTTTTTTTTTTAAAAAAAAACCCCAACCTTCTTCTTTTTAAATGTTGAGTGCAATAAATGTTTTAAGGAGACACCAGTGAGTCTGTGGCTGGAAAGATGTGCAAGCAATTCTACAGGTCACCAAACCCAAACCAGTGGGGGCTTGGAGAAGAAAAAGGGCAAGGCTGCAGGGAAGGGGGTGCAAGTGATGGGGCTCTACAATGCAATCTCACAACACCAGGTGCAGGGGAGGCCAACTGGGAAGGGTGGGTAACTCTCTGAAGCCCCAGTACATCACCTTGCTTCCACCTTGTTGCATAAGCCTACGCCATGGTTCTTGGTCACTGATCTCCAATGTTGGGGTGGGACAACCTCCGTCTGCTTAGGGGCACAGTCTGACCCCCACATGTAATTTAGAAGCAAACCAGTTTTCTACTTTCCCAGTAGAAGTAAGAGTAGGTAATTAAGATTTAAAATTCTCTTTTGGTCATTGTCTTCTTGCTTCTTTCTTGAATTTCGGCACCTTAAGCTGCCTTTGTTATTGAGGAACTTGCTATTTCTTCAGAGATAGGGCTGGATCACTTATTATTGTAACACTTCTTGGTGATAAAGTTCAGTCTAAAAATTAAGCAGCTGCAATGTTGCAGCACAAATTAGTTTAATGTAAGCAGTCAGGAGCAGCTGTTTGGCTCGGGACTGAGCTCCGGCAGTGGGGGAAGGGTGCTGTGATGCTGACAGTGTTTTTTTCTCTACATAAACATTTTCGGCTGTTGCAGCTTTTGTGCCGATCATGTGACAGTGTCCCTAGGCAGATAATTTATTTCTGTAGCTTTCATGAGCAATCATTAACCTTCAGACACTGAGCTTGCTTTCTGCTTTGTGGCATTTGTTATTTTTTTTTTGGTATCCTAACTAGTTTAATTCACAGAGTGTCAGGAGAAAATTACAACCAATTTATAATAGACTGTAATGCATAATACTTATGTTTCTATTAAAACAGACCTTGCTTACAAGACCATTCTTACGGCTTAGCTTGTGTTCATGGATCAGAATAATTATTTTCAGTGATGTAAGTGCAGCTGTCATCATGATACTCCCATAGTGTCTTATTCTGAATGCAAAGCCCTTCAGAGTCCTGATTTGGGACCACCCTTTTGAATTCCCCCTTTTTCTGGAGACACTGCAAAGTTTATTGAGATGCAACAGGCTTGGGAGAAAGGGCATAGCATTTATTGTGGTGATTGCTATTCTCCCACCATGACTGGCTGCTGAACAGGTATTGACTGCTGCAGAAAGTGTGTCTAGAGGAGAGGCGAGGCATTACTGATAACAATTACAGCTCAAATCTGTACTAACTTAGTCTGGGCTTTTAGAGCAGACTCAGCAGACAGGGGTTGGATCACAAAGTAGTTGTGACTGTTAGAAAAAGACTTCATTTTCATTCCTGTCCATTTTGTTACAGCAAAGGAAACAATAAATTAAGCGACTTTGTCAAGGTCACTGAAGAAATGAATGTCAGGATAGGAATTTCCCTTTCCCTAATCCTTTTCCCCAAGTTCTGTACTTTTGTCTAGGGAAGATGACAGAAGAGTGAAAAATACAGAGTCTTGGGCAAAAGAACTAAAAAGTAAGCAATAAAAAAAGAGGGTCGGGGTGGGGGAAGGGAAAAGAAATCATAAAAAGAGCTGAAAGCCAGGGTGACTGCTGACTTACTATGAATATCATTTTCCTTCAGATCTGAATGTGATTTTTGCTTTTCTTCACTGCCTCTCTGCCCTATCTTAATTCCATTTTCTAACTGGTCATTCATTAGCACTACAAAGTTAATCTTTTTTGTACCAGAGAGTAAGATACTATGTTTATATATGCTTGTGAATAGGTGTGATATAGACATGCCTATTCCTTACTTTATTTCTTATAGTTTGTGCTACAGTGGAAACAGACATTTATGAGAGGAGTGCTATCGGCATAATGTTGCAGATACAACGGACAAGACAGACATAGGGTGGAGTGGAACAGAGATGGAGAATTAAAAGATTTTTCCAATGCCCCTAGGAAGAAAAGGGTCTTTATCATAATCTGGTCAATGGAAGAGCAGTACCATCCAGATAGCTCAACTACTGCTTCACCCCCTTAGGACTCAAATGAAACTTTGTCTATCCTGTTATTGCTTATTAATTTATGAAAAAAGCATGTAACTGAAAGAAGACCAAAACATATGCTTAGTCTGAGATATGACAGCAGTAGTACATGCTGTATCATCTTGTAAGGTATACAAATGAGTGGATGGATTTTGCTGTCAATGTCAGGAAAAACATTTCTTTTTTCATTAGTTAAAAATAATGTCTGAAATTGGTGTTTTACTGATGCTAGGTTTCTGTGTGGAAAGATAAATGAATGAGTAGCTCACTGTTTGAAACCTCCATCTTTCAAAATGTTTAATGAAAATGAAAGCACAGCATATGGTAAATGTGGATTGAAATCAGGGATGAAAAAGCAGAAGCCTGGGATGCTTACCGAAGGGCAAACGCGAATATGGAGGGGTTTGGTGTTGTGTTACATATAGAACTGGGAAATGGTTTTGGATGTATTAGGGTGATTTAGGAGTTATCATCCCACTGACTTTTGACTAGAGTCAGGGTGTAACTGCCTAAGTCAATTCTGAAAATGGGAATTAGATTTCTAAGTAATTTTAAGGTGCTTTCAAAATTTTTAGCCCTAATCCCAGGGTGATTAATTTGTAACAAGGTGATTCATTCGTATCTTTCTTGTCTTCAGAAGCCTGAATGACACATTTGAGATGCACTCTAAAAGCACAGGTAATAGTCAGAGTGCTACCTCAGCGACTTTAAAAGACAATTGATTAATTTGAATTCATACTCTTATCCACACATTTAAAGGATTCTGAAATTAATAATAGAGCTTTGGAGCTGCTTGGTTTGAACTTGTGCTTCCATGCCCTTGCCTTTATTAGGGTTTTCCCTGTTTTTTTTTTCTTTCTCTTTTTCTTTTTTTCCTGAACATTGCTCCTATCCCTCCCCATTGCTAACAGCAATGCAGTCTCTCTGGTCACAGCAAAAGCAGGAGCTCTAAGATAGTGGCTGCTTTGCTGCATGGAATGGCTGAGTGGTTTTAGACAAAACAGTTACCAGGAACCTGCTGTGAACTTGTCTCTACTAGTTTGCACCGGGAACTGCAGGTACTTTTGGTGGAGCTGCCCTACAATGAGCAGTGCTGGGAGAAAGGGCTGGCCAGATATAGGGAGTAAGACAAGACTTTCTTGCAGTAAGTTCAAGCCACCTAATGTGCTAGTTTGTCCAAAGATAAAATAAGAGTGATCACTTTGGTATTTTTCCAAATTTTGTTAGAATCTTCCTAAGAACATAAGCTCATAAAACACTACAGTTTTAATTTTTTTTTTTGTTTGTTTGTTATTACTGTCTTAATCTACTGTTGAAAAGCTGAAACTGTAGTAGTACTTGTATATATTTGGTCAAGACATTAAATAAATCTATATGTACTGCTGCCTTACGTCAACATTATTGCAAAGGTCAGTTTCCATTCCTCCTGTGAGCCTTTGTGTTTTAGGATGTAACTGGTGACACAAAATCCTTTCTGGAGTGAAAGGAAGACTTCCAAGTCTATCTATGGGACTTCTTGAAAACATTAGTACTTACCAGAAACAGCAGGCATCAGAAACTAACCTTAATATTTGTCTTGACTGTACTTTCAGAATTGAAGGATCTGATGATCACAACAACTTGACTTTCATCCCCTGGCACAACTGCAACCAAACAGCCTTCTCAAATTAATTTATAAGATGATGGCTGGTATTTACTGTTTCGATTAAGGAAGCCTGGGTTTGCTTGCATGTCTTCAAGGAGAGAAGCAGAATAGAGGGACTGAATGCAATACAGGTTTGATTTATGGACTAATATTGCCAAGTTTTGACTGTGGAAATTATTTGGTGGAATGATTTGTTTCACACAGTTTCAAAGTAATCTCCCTGAGAGCTAGGAATTTACCTCAGTTTTCTGTGCTGCACGCTGGAGAGAATCGGCTTCCCAGGGAGCCCTCCTGTACTTTCCAGTGTGTCAGCAGTCCCAACCATTACACATCTTTTGATGTAAGGATACCTAAAAGGTCTTAAGGAATACTGGGGACATGCGAGTATTAGGAAAAACATGCCTCTAAGAACATACCCTAAAGCTCCCTACTCTCATTCACACAAGAGCAGGAGAAGGGTAAAGCTTCATCACAGTCTGGGCTGCAGTACCTGGGTGTGTCTTTCTTAAGTCCCTTGACTGGAAAAAGTGCTGCACATCATTTGGTCCCTGAGAGATGGAGTGCCTTGCATTGAGTCCAACCCTTGCAGGCTCCTGCTGTTATTTAGGACATCAAACACTAAGTTAATGAGTGACAGAGCTTTCCTTCTTGGTAGCCCAGAACTGCAGAGGATGTATCTAAAGGATCTAAAGGCTACTGTGAATTTTACCACCACCAGTTTTCTGAACTTGCTTTTTTAAATATAAACTAATACAACATAAATGTTTGTATAATACTTAAACATATTCCAAAACAGATCCCAGACTGTCCACTGTGCTCGCAGGAGAGAATGTTAAAGCAGATTGCTTTGTGTAGTAATAGAGCTCAGGAAAAGTGACAAACACAAGGTAAGAATGTGTAGGAGAATAGTAAACCTGCCCTTTGAGGGACTTGAACTGGTAAATTTCTTTCCCTTGCATTTTTCATTGCTTAAAGAGGGGAAAAAACAACCAACACCCTCAAAAGGCAAAGCCACAAAACAAAACCCTAACCCAAGACCCTGCAGAGGAAATGAAACCACAAGAACATTTTTCACACTAGCTCATTTCAAGGGTCGGGCATATATGCAGCAAGCCTAGGAAGTTTGCAGGCACACTATACCATTCTCCAGAATGCTGATGCATTGGGCTTTCCTGTGATATATACGCATGTGCTTTAATGGTTAAAGCATTTTTTTTTATTTTCACTTTAATTTTTTACCACCTGTAATCCACTCATTCTTTTCACTGCCATGAAGCTGACTAGATCCAGAGCCTTCACAGTGGAGTAATCTTTCATCTCAGAATGTGTACGATATAGGGAAAGTTGAACAGAATTTATTTTCACAAGGACAAGAGAACAAGCTTGTAGTGCACAAATCAGTATTTAATTTACCTGAACTGCAAAACATAAAAGAAGGGAGATGTTGGCCAGAAATGGGAAATGAGGATCTAGAAATGTATTTTGACACAGTTATTCTTGAAAATTAGCAACAAAGAAAAAGCAATGTCTTGCTAACCAGAAGCATTGACAAAGGTTCTGAGGAGACCTCATTGTGGCCTTCCAGTACTTAAAGAGGGCTTATAAAAAATGAAGGAGGGAAACTTTTTACAGAGGAGGATAGTGATAGGACAATGGGAACAGTTTTAAACTAAAACAGGAGAGATTCAGACCAGATGTTAGGAAGAAATTCTTTATTCAGAGGGTAGTGAGGCACTGGAACAAGCTGCCCAGAGAAATTGTGGATGCCCCATCCTTGGAAGTGTTCAAGGCTAGTCTAGATGGGGCTCTGAGCAGCCTGGTCTAGTGGAAGGTGTCCCTGCCCACGGCAGGGGGGTCAGAATGAGATGATCCTGCACGTCCCTTCCAACCCACACCATTCTATGATTCTATGATTGGATCTTCTGTGTAAATTTTAGTTTAGGGTTTAGGAGTCTGACTATAGGCATGAATGTTTTGACCTATTTTTTTTTTCTCCTGTTGAGAAAAGTTGTCATCCTGAAAGAAGGTGATATTGTGAGACCAATATCCTTTTATGGAGAATGTGTTTCAAAGAAAAGGATAAATCTCTCATAGAAACATCAGGAAACACCTTTATAATTTCATTAGCCCAATTTAGAGTTAATATTAAGCTGAAATGTGTTTGTTCAGTTGTCTGCTGGCAGTTGTTTCCACTTAATCCCTGCTTAACATTGGTTGGAAAACTTATATTTTTATTCATGGGTTTTACTTTCTGCCTTCTGAGGGGGAAAATAAAGTTTTTACTTTCTTTATAGGGGATTGAATGTTAAAGGTGTTAGGTACCTGAGAATAGGTGAAAATTAAAGACCAGCAATGTGCATAACATTAGTTAACAATATTACTTAACTGTCTACACAGTTTTCTCTTGCTATATAGTACAAGGTCTACTTCACACCATTGTCGATAATATTTAATTGACTCTTCTACAAATGCTTTCTCCAAGAGAGAGTGAAATACCCAAAATAGAGCTAAATGGAGAAAAATTCCCAGAGTCTCCCAATTGGGGAGAGTTTTAGAGGGAGGTATAAATGGAGTGCAGTTGAGACTTAAGTGGTACATACACTGTTGTGAACTTCTGCAGAGAACAAACTCACCATTAGCTAACTATTTGAGCAAAGATATGTCTGGTATTGGTACTGTAGTAAATAAAAGAAATTCCTTCCCTTTAAATATGAACTACTATGTGACTTGCAGTCCAGAATGTCACTTCATTTTTCTTGGAGGAGAAGAATCTGGTGTCTGTAAGCTGCTTTTAAAGTGTTTAAGTGGATTTGTGAAGCAGGCAGCCATATACTTGGGAAAAAAAAAAGAATCCTTGAAGAAAAAAATTGACTTTCAGATTTCCCATTCAGAATTGAAAGAGTAATTCTCTTTGTTTGTGCGCTCAATATGTAGTAAAAATAGAACCTATTATAGCCAATCACTGCTCTGAGTTTACATCCAGTTTCTTCATTGAAGCTCAGATATAGTCCAGTATCTGTCAAGGGAAAGAAATATATATGTCAGATGAAATGATGGAATTTGATGTAATACAGAAATAGTTCAACCAAGTATAACTAGAAATAACGGGATGAGAGTGAACAAAGGAAAATGCATGTTGATAATGAGGAAAAGTTTCATAGCAGTGAGGTCTGCTACTCTGTTGAATGGTTTCCCAAGGGAATGAGTTGAACCCTCATTGCTTTAGTTATTTTTAAAATGAACAAAACAGTCAAAATCCTTGTAAGGAAACACTCTTAATTAAGAAGAAGACAGGGAAAACGACCTAATGGGTCTTTTTTTTCCATCTCCACTGTTCAGGAGTATTATTGTAAGCAAAACCAGGTTTGGCAATAAAATTATGGATTTTCATTTTCACAGCAATTTTGCAGCACTCTTATTCCATAATAATAGCAGTACTTTCCCACTCTTCATTTCGGTCTGTAAACTTTTGTGTCTTACTTTTCCTTCAAAGAGGGCTATTTTGTAGCCCTATGAATAAAAAGGGCTGTCAGGTAGCATAATTTACTTTAAATAATAATGCTTGTAAGTATAAGATAAATATTTGGACCTCGGGCCTCCTGATTTCCATCAAAAACTCTTCAGTCAGACCTCAGGTCCAGGGCAACAATACTGGGCAATATGTCACTGCCTCTATCTGTGGGTCATCCTGTGAAATAAGGATCCCTGTCTGCAGAGTAGACTTGGGCTTGTGTTGATTTCCACAAACATAAATTACGAAGGCATGAGATGCAACACATCTTTGTGATTAGTATTTAAGGCTCCTTATATGCTTTCAATGCTTTTCATCTTTCCAGGGAAAACAGTCTTTGACCTGGAGTGTTTTCACACTAGCAAGAAGTCCAGGCAAAGGCAACTCATACTCCTCTCTCTGGACATCTCTGGTACCTGTCACCACCCTGCATTCCTTCCTTTGTTCTCAGAAAACTCTCATCAGCTTGTATGGTGAACTGGCTCAAACAAATGGTAGCTCAGCAAAAATAACAGATATGAAAATAGCACAAGGAGAGCAGCAATGGCATGTGGTCCTTCATGGGCCTGATTCTCAGCAGCTGTTTTTTTCAGATGATACTGTCATGAATCTGAATGGTTAATACTGATTTAAAAACTGAAGTAATGCTGCAATGAGTCGGGTCCTACTTCTTCGAAGTGCTGTGCAAATATTTGCCTGTTACTCTTCTCAGCAGCCAGCCAGCTATGCAACCTTGTTGCTGCTTTATCAGAAGACAGATTGATTGAGGTAAAACGCAGGAAGTTCTGACTGTTATGCTACAGTCATACAGCAAGGATGGGCAAAGGGCATTGAAGCCTTTACGTCATAACCAGCCCCAGATAAACTCGTGAGTAGTGTGACCAAGTTTACTAGAGTGTAAAATAGAGAGAGACGTGGTGCTAATGTATATTTATTAGTGATTTACTGAGGTGAAGGTTTGTCCCAAGAGTTAATCCAGGAATATCCAAACCACTGTAATTATCCCTGCACAAAGGCTCTCTATTATTTGCCTGTTAAATAATAAAGCCTTTTCATTACCTAGCACTGTCATAACTATAGCTGTAGTGGTAGGTAGGCAGCAAGTAACTTCCCCTGTTTGTGGGGGATGGAATGTCATGGGATGAAGCCTTCTCCTGTCCCTGCAAGCTCTAGCAGAATATAAACGGGATGGCCAAACTTTTCTTTGAATAAAAATGACTATCACTGTTAATATGCCAAATTTACTGTACCACAAACAGCTGAAATCTTACAAATGGTACAAAAAGAACAAAGGAGCAAAATTTTTTTGACACAAAATGAAAATGTAGAAGCACTGGCCACAGGAAAGTAACTGTAGTAAAATCAGGAAAGGATCCAAAATCTCTAGTAGCTCTTTAATCTGCAACGGAAGAGCAAGGATTTTCATTATGTTTTGCATTTCACATGCGCCTTTGCTTTGGAGCTCTTATGCAACTGGTGATGCAGTAAAACCATTGTATTCATAATGATTTCAAACATGTGGATGCTTCCAGGGTTTGACCTATTTTACCACTCATGCATTATACACTGGGTAAAGCTAGTCTCATAAGGCAGAGTCATTAGTACTTAAAATGTATCTGTCTACTGCTGTCCCTTTTCACTGCAAGGCTACTGATTTTTTACAATTCTAAATCAGTTATTCTTTATTCAATAATTTATGTTTACATGCATCAGTGGAAACTGGCCATGCACATTTTAAGGCAGAGTTTAGCATACAAAGATAATGTAGGGGGTTACAACTGTTATTAGCCCCTAGCAAATGCTTCTGTTAGGGGTTCCTTAACCATAGTCTAAATAGTCCTTTTGAATTTAGGAGACTTTTTACTTTGGAGATATAAAAACATACCGGTGGTCATTACTTCCAGAGCAACAATAACACTCAGGTTTTTTTGGAGGCTCAGATTCAGCAAAATTCCTAATCCCATGCTTTACTTTCACTGGGAAGAAGTCTTCCTTAGTTAATTATGTTTGAGACCTATTAATGTCTACAGGACTCAAATGTTGCTCATGCTGCAGTAAGGTGCAAACTTCTTGAACATTACTGTAATGATTTAATACCTTTCCACGAGCCAGACTGCAGACTGTGTGCTGTAGTCATCATTGCAAGGACAAACCTTCCTGCTGATTTTTGGGAAACAAGAAAAAAAAAACAGAAAGAAAGATGCAAGAATTAAGCCCTGTTTGGTGATCAGATATTATTTTCTTTAGATCCCCTGAGCCATCCTATTTGGTACCTCCAGCAAGCTTGAACTTTGAAGACAGCACTGATTTCTCCAGGCTCTGCCATGGGTTGCCATAGTAAGAACAGGCTGAGGACAAATGTGTTCTCTCACTGTTGAAGTGTTACCATGGCTAAGGCCTACAGCATACATTGGAGATGATCTCCAGAGGCCCCTTCCAACCCTAACAATTCTATGATTCCATGAGATAGTGAAAGTAAGCTCAGATCAAAAGTTTGCTTGCAGCAGTGGGCGAAGTTAGTGAATACCACTCTTACCCTCTCCCCCCTCCACAGGGATCTTGTTTTCCGTGGATCAGTCTTCCCCTTTCTCCACAAAAACTGGATTAATCTCTCTGAAGCAGCTGCACAACAAAAGCTTAGATGCCTGCCCAGAAAATCCTTCCTCTGTACCAGCTGCACTAGTAGTACTGGGACACAGATCTTCCCTTTCCTTACAGGGCAGGGAGAGGCCCTTCACTTGTCACATCCTTCCTTTTGACTTGTTTGAAACTGCAGTGAGGGAGGTGCCACTGCACTGCTGAAGAAGACCATCCACCGGTCACTTCAGCATTAGGTGACCCAGGGCAGACACCAGAGCTGCTCCTGGGGGTGAATTCAGGACAGGACTGAGGGTTTCCCTGCTTCCCAGTTCTGGTCTTACACCTTGGCTCTGAGCTGAGGTAGGTGGCGTTTCTCTGTCTCTCTCTGGGCTCTTGAGAGCTTTGGGGCCAAAGTGTGGTCTCTAATGAGAAATTAAACGAAATCTTTGCTGTTTCTGTGACCTCCAAAAATAGGAGCAAAGTGAAAAAAGAGGCAAGAGTCAATCAGCCAGTGATTACATTAAAGAAAATGGTTCTCTGCGGAAAGCATGAAAGAGAAAACAGACTGGTTGCTGGGATTGAAGAAAGGAAAACAAGACTTGTGGGGTTTTGAGGTCTTTACTTTATTTTGATCCTTTCATAGTGTATTTTAACTTCATAAATAATGGAATAAAAAAGACACCAACAAAACTCAGCTAAATGATCTTGAGCCCTCAAGCCTCAATCAAAAAATAAACACTATAATGCTTGTAAAAGGAATTAGTAATGCACAATTATAGTATTTCATGTTTAAAAATAAAGCTGTTGAATAAATGAACAATACCATGGCTGAAAAGTATTTCAGCTGAAGAGTGAAATCCCTGCAGAGAGTGATCTGTGAGATTCTGCAGGAAATCTGCATTACAATACACCATTTCCATTTCCAGGGAGGGACTCGGAGAAGGACACATGGAGGAGAAAAAAGAAATGAAAAAGCCCCAGTCCTTTATGACTAGGTTGTAGGGGGCCTTGGCCCATCATTCTCATGCTAAACAGTTACTTTTTCTACAGGTACCCAACTGAAATGGGAATATTTTTTGAAGGAATAGTGAATGTGAAAAAGGCTAACAGAATTGGTTCTTTGGTTAAAGAAAACTGTCTCCGTAGCTCGCCTAGATACAGCAGACATGAGTTTACGCCTCTGCCTTGCTGAAAATGAAGTACGGAGTGTGTGTGAAGTGCCGGTCTACTCTGCTGCTCTTTGTCTTCTGCTCCTCTGTTCCAATTACTCCACCTCCTGTTACTAATTAAATATCTTCTCAGTGAAGGAAAGGTTTCAAGCTACATCATTAGCCCACTAGTCAACCAGCTGATGTGGGATGCCGGGGTCCTAAGGCTGTTCCAGTGACAATGTGGCATTGCTGTTCTCTGGTGCAGGGGACCACAAATAATGTCCTCTAGGCTTGAGTCTTCTGGCTGTAGTGTAGCAGCTGAGGCAATGGCCATCCTGGGACTTGGATACACAAGTATTATGTCCTGGCTGACTGCCCCATCTGAAGGCAAGGACACAATAGGCCAGCCTCACTTGTGTGTGGAAAGATTTACATAGGGCTGGTTTCCTTTTGCTGCAGAGTGGGAAAATTTGTGAAATCTTCGTTAAATTTGTGGGATAGGAAAAAGGGAAAGCCAGCAAGTGGAAGAATAAAGAATAAAATTCCTGGCTTCTAGTCCCCAGCTTACTAAGCCAGCCACAGCAGAGTGTGACTAGGTCACTGGCATTAGTATGTTCACACTGGCGAAAAGTAGCAGTAAACATACTGTCTGCACCATGTGCAGCAGGCATGTAAAGTGTTTTGGCAGATGGAAAGAACAGGCCCATCAGCTGCATAAATATGTTTGTTGCAGACTGTACTATAGCTACTACAATGGGCTGCTACCCTCTTTGTAGAAGATGAAGACAATCTTGAAAACAAGTAGATGCCATGTCCCTGTTTCCTTAGCATATCATTACACACAGAGCATCTTCTCCTTGGGCATGTATTTAAAGGAAGAGAAACCACAAAGCAATCAGCATCTAATATTTCTGCTAATCAGAACTTTGTGGTGATCCCAAAAAGACATGAAATTTGCCCCTAACCTCAACTCCTGGAAAGCACTGAAGGTCAATCATAAGTGTTTCATATGTTTTCCCTTAGGCTGTCACTTTTTGCTTTTAATTTATTGTGGCTCTGCATTATACCAAAATATGATCTAATTAGGGATAGAATAATTTGAAATTTCTGCATTTGTACAAAACAAATGCATACCTTCATACATGGATTTATTCACATCTACGTGCATAACCTGTTGCATGTTTTTATGTATGTGCATTATGTCTATGAATTTGTGTATTTATGTTTGTGTGAGTGTGTATATGAAGGCAAACATTGCAAATAGGTGACTATGTGAGGAGGCAGTTTTGAAAGCATACCTTACATGCTATAAAATATACTGCTACACAAATCACAGGAAGAATTCCATCTCTAAATTAAAGTACACTCCAGAAAAAGCAATTATTGCCTCTAAAATGTTTTTGTTACATTCATGAGACACCATACAATTTTATTCATGTTTATCATCTACGGTTGCCTGAAAGTGCAAAAAAAACCCTTAGCCACTAGCACAGAAATGTGCAAAATACTGTCAAAGGAGTGGCAAAGGTCATTTCTATTGCCTGCCTTTTTATGCGTTTCATTTTTGTCTTTCTTTTTTCTCATTGCAGTTTGTTTGTGTACATTGCAAAACTTTAATGGAAGAAAATATGAGGGGGCAAAATAAATATAAAGAAACAGACTGCTGTTCAACAGTGCTGAGCTGGTATTTCCATGAATGGCGTTAGACTCATGTTTAGAATAAAAATTTGGAAAGTCCACAAACAGAAGGTTGCAGCAATGCTTTTCTCTTTTACTCTCTCTTTCACACTTGATACGTTTTAAAACTAACATCTATTTCTGTGTAGTTAAATAAATGTGTTATCATTAAACACAGCAGTACTGATTGTGTGAGGCACAGAGAGGCCATGAAATAGCCAGACCATTCATTTTCTTTGGTAGTGTAGATGGCCCGTTGCTCTGGGCGTGGATTTTGTTTATGCAGGTTCAAATTCCAAACTTGCTTGCTTAACCACTGCAATAATAGTAATTGACTGGGGTTTAGCACAGAAATAAGAACATTTCTATGTGCAGGTGCCTAACATCGGGCATGGAAGCCCTGTTTGAGATCCCTAAGAAAAAGACATCATTTTCCAGAGGTGGCAGCAAGCATTTGCAGTTTTCATTGAATTCAGTTGTATCAGCATGTCCTTCCTATCGCTGAGAAGGAGAAGCCCTTAACTCTGGTTAATCAGTTGAAATATTATCTTGATCTTCTCAGTAAAGTGCCTTAAATTCAGATGAGCTTTTCTTGTTCAGAATCAGGCTTAGCAAACTGTATAAATAAATGTTGAAGTAAAAGGCAAGACTGAAGATAATCAGATACTTAAGTGCTTTGCTGTATAAGGGCACATCTTAAGTATTTCCTCTAGTCAGTCCCTAATTGTCAGTTATGTCTGCCTTGAAATGAGATTTACAGGTGTTTTGGCAATGTTGAAAGGCAGTGTAGTTTCATTTCTATAGCCACTTCTTTACTTTTTTTTTTTTCTGTAAATTTGCTTTCTGCCATCTTACTGCAATGCTCCTTTAAGCAGTAAACTCCATGTGAACTATGAGCACAGTCCTCGAAGGAACACTTTATCCTTTAGATAAGAAAAAACATTGTGAGTAAACTGTGATGGATAAGTTGACCTCTGTAAAAAAAGAAAAATGTTCCTGTTTCCACACAAAATGCCACTCAGTAGGTGATGGAGCAGGTTTTTCAATCCTCACAGAAGTCTGCATAGCTGCAAACCTACAAAAGTGAAAAATGGTGGAGAAACAGTGACGTTACAGTTAGTGGCCGGACCTCCTGTGCAGATGCAGAGATGACACCACACAGAGCTTGTGCAAAAACCAGGCAAGCCTTTCCCCTGAGAGCTTTGCAAAAGAGGGGTGAGTGCCAGGCATTCTCAGCTGTACTGCCAGAGCCATAGCAAAGGCAGATAACAAGGTGGTGTATGCAAATATTTCCATTGAGAGTGTAGAAATTCCTGAAGTCTCCATATGGTGAATTGTCTTAGGAGAGTTTCAGCATAATTTTTCAGATCTGAAACTTTAAAGATCCAGAGTTTTTAGATATTTAGACTAACTGTATTGGCACTAGGATCTGTAGGGCTATTTTATAGACAAGAACAAAATAGTGCCACTACAATCCAGCAACAAATTGCTTGTCGAGTAACAACAGTGTATTTCAAGGCATTTTTATATTTATTTCACCTATGGAAAAGGTTAGATGTGGGTAGGGAACATATTCCCAGTCCTATGAAACTGTTTATGGTTGCAACTCTTTTTCCTGTTGGAATGAACCCAATATGATTTTAAAGTTTTTCATGGAAAGTTCACCACTGAACTGTTAAGAGCCTGCTCATAGTGAGTTAAACCAGGGATGCGACAGAACTAAGAGTATGGCTTATTTGGGCTGGAATTTGTGTATTTGAATTCTGGACAGCCCATGTATCAACCCGTGGAAGTGATGTTTTCTGTCTCCAGAATTTTTGTGATTAAAAAGACAAGGAGACTATCATCATCATCATCATGGCCAGGCTTTGTGAACGAAGATTTGGGAAGGGCTCTACCCATGCTTGCTGCAAGCGCGCTGATGGCTAAAGAGGCTGATGCGAGATAGGCAAGTCCGGTTGCAAAAGGCACAGCAGAAAGTCTCCATAGGCGGTGTTGGTGAGGCACGGTTCTTTCTGTGTTGTCTTTTCTCCTCCAGGCTGATTCTGCGTGCATTCTCAAAGGAATCAGCAGCGTTATGGATGGTGTGACTCCACGCCTCCCGATTGGAGGAGACTATTATACCTCAGAGAAAATCACTGTTTGCAGATAATGTCCCAAAATGCATTGAGTCCCTATAGTGAAGACTACCACTTATCACTCAAACTGTTTTGTCTACCCAAACTTCTGCCTTTACTGCCCACCTACATAGCCAGTAAATATGACTGGCATATTTCATCACTGATGTAGAATTAAGGTATCAGAAAAGTCCACATTTACCTGGTCCTGGGCTGAGTTCAGCTCCGATTTATGGCATAAACTAAGCCCCAAATTCCTTAAATTAGCATTGGCTTCTGATTCAGACACTCCAACCTTCTCCCTGACCTTTAAACACTAGCCTAGGCCAGCTAGCTCCACTTCCTACCTACATACCTATAAGCACACATCTAAAAAAATAAATAATAATTTCTCTGTTTGTCCCCCAGTAAAATAGTTTTGTCAGTCTAAGTTTATCAGGCCTTTAAGGGACTTTCTTTTTAACTGTGACTTGTGCAAGCAACTACATGGATAATTTCTGTTTGATAAACAGTAAAAACAATGCTAAAATTAAAACATTCCTTTTGTCAACATATGTAGCTGGAATGCTGAAGGCTGTTCTGCTAGTAGGGAGAGATCTTGCACACATTTATTTATCTGGTTAAACTTTGCAGCTCATCTTTAAAGCCAGCAACTTCTCAACCCCAAGCAGCAGAGCACAAGTAAAGGCAGATGGTCGAATGAAGCAGAAAGACTGACTATAAAAAGCTCAGCCTTCCAATAATGCTGCTGCCTCCCATTTTTTCATACAAATCTCTCCATTTTGCCTTCCAGAGACTCACAATTAAAATTCTATTCTGCCTGTCTAATCAAGACAGCAAATCTATTGAATTGCATAATGCTGGGGATAATCAAGGAAGGATGTGACATGAATCCATTTTTCTTTACAGGTAGAAAATTAAATACTTTCTCTCTTCTCCTGAGAACAGATGGGTGGCTAAGGATTTTTTATTTGGCCTATCTTTTCCTTCTTGTTCCTTTCTGCCTTTGGCACCAGCCATTCACTGTTGAGTAGATCTGGTCATCAGGGACCACCAGCATCAGGGCAAACAGGTTATGCTGTTTCAGTGGTGGCAGTGCCTTACTAGTGTGGGAGAGGCACTGCACGCAGCAAGTGGATTTAAGTGGCTGTGTTAATCTCCTCGCTGTCCACCCCTTTACTGAAGGTTATTTTCCCAGTAGCTAGGAGAACTGAATAAAATGTGTATCTTCTCCCTAGTTGCTGTAGCTAAGCCCTGTTTATTAATGTACTATAAAACCCCTTCTGCACCTCCTGTAATTCATGTTTACATCCTTTAGGGCTGGTCTGGGCTCTTGAGAAGAAAACAGGGGCTTGCAGGATTTAATCCTGCTCTCTGTGGCTTCTCACACTTCAATAAATGACCAAATGTAACTCTGGAGCAAGGGTATGTTTGCTCACATTTAGTTGTTTTAGGAGGAGCTGTGTGAGCTTATGCAGTGATTGAAATTAGCATATAGCACCCTATTCACCAGTAAATCCCTGTGCATTAAGGTGACCAGGCAGACTACTTTTTGTGTAAAGTCAGAGAGACAATCAACCCAACTGAGTTGAATTGGTTTGTAACCCAATCACGCTTAATTTGGTTATAGGCAAAACAAGGCCCATGGAGTTTCAACCTTGTTCCTGTGCAACATCAGGAATCTGATTTGTGCTGATCTCATAATCGGGTGCAGACAACAAGGAAAACAAGTCCTTGCAGTGGTTTCTTTACTGAGCCTAACAAACCACATCTGATAAGCTATATAATTTGCTACAGCAATTTGTGCCAAAAATAAAAGGCACAGTCCTACAGTGCAGCACGTTTCTGAGAAAAACAGAACCCCACCCCTTGCCTTTGCAGCATCTTTCTCTTGCTTTTGCTCCCTTGGTGAGCCTGAGCAGATGCCCTCCATCCCAAATGACTGCTTCTGCGCTGCTGTTGGGGGGTACCTTGCCCATCCTGCTCACCAAACTGATTTTGTCTTCCCTCTTCTCTGGAGGATGATCCAAGGCAATGGCACAGACAGGATTAGGAGATGATGACAGTACTGTGATGACTTGAGTAGTGAAGGCTTTCTCTTGGCTGTGTGGCCCTGACTAGAGGGGAGGAAGCTGAAGACCTAAATCATTGAGTAATATGCTACAAAACTTATTCTAAAAAAAAAACAAAACCCAGGCGGGTTGGTTTTATTTTTTGCTCTTTTTTTTTTGTTTGGTTGGTTTTTTTTGTTTTTTTTTTTTTTTTTTGTTTGTTTGGTTTTTTTTTTTTTTCGTCGTTGTTGTTGTTGATTTGACAATTATTCTAATCTTGTGAAAAAGATGTCTCTTTTTACTTCAGTGACCAGAAAAGGAACTAGTTCCTCATGTGAATTTTACATATCAGGCCCCTAATGGAGAAAAAAAAAAATCCTATGCTGTTTTGGGTTTGTTTTTCTTCTTTGTCCTGCTGCTTACAAAGAGAAAGGGGAAGAAAAAAGCAAACAACACAAAGTTCTGAAGAATGCAGGCTGTCAGCTATGCTGCAAAATAACTTGGAGGTTAAATGTGAATCACTGCAGTGTGTTTTCCAATTTGGATTTTTCCAAGGTTACCTTAAAAACCTTAATGCTTTTTGCAGTGTTTACAGCAAAAGCTGCAGATGTGTTTCTTGGTTATTAAAGGAAAGTATATGAAAGGGAGGTGGGCTAAGAGGAAAGGAGAATGAAAGGTCAATGATTTTAATTCTACCTCACTGGATTCCAAAGTTTGAAGGTATATATTTGCCTGAAAGGTCATGCTGTGGAAGGTAAGCACCCTGGAAGCAGCGTGTTAGGGGTGGTACAGTGGAAATAAACAACAAGGTAACTCACCGGGATGTTTGTGTGTCAAAGGTGACAAAAACCCTGCCTTTCTTTTCAAAGCCTTTCAGCCCTCTGCAAACTCACTGGGATCAGGACTGGAGTTTAAAGGCAACAGACTGGTGTTTGCTTTAACTCCTTAGATAAAAGCCTGATCCAGAAGCCAACAAGATTTCACTTCTCACTGAAAGCAACTAAAGGAGAGAGCAACAGGGTTCCTATCAGAGCAGTGCGTGAAACTTTCAGTGTTTGTGAATTAAGTAAGTTCACACTGTGTTCCCTTAAATATAAAAACTCTAGAAAAACAAGTGCTAGGCACAAAGACCTGCATTGCTGACTTCAATTTATCCAGCATTATGAGAAGTCTTCTGATGGTAATTTTGAGGCCAAATATATCACTCTTTGGTCCTTTCCTTGCATAGAACCCAGTACAATGTGTTCCAAATTTATGACTAGTGCATCTGAGCACTACTATAACACAACAGAGAATGCTGATAATGTTGTTTGTTCTTCAATTAAAGTTACCTGTAAGGAGTGAGACCCTTCAAGTCAAGTATCAAGAAAGTTTTCCTTTAATATCCACCCCTCCTCTCTGCCCCCTTGGCGAATTCTTGTTTGGTTCATTAATAGTTTTTAACTATATAGCAGTACTGGAAGGAAGGAAAGTTCTTACAGGCAAGGACAACTGAGGCACAGGACAGAATAAGTGACTTATACAAGGTCATGCAGGAAATCTGATGCTGTGCCAAGAACAGAGCGTAAGTTCCTTCAGTTCTAGTCAAGCTCTTTGTCCATTTACCCATCCTCCTGCCGGCTTGCCTAAGCCAAGTAAACAACAGCAGCCACACACACACACACACACACACACACACACACACACGCACGCGCGTGCGCGTGCATGTAGGTACATGTGCACACGTTACAAGACAGAATGCCTGCAAACAAACTTAAATGTTTGGGTCAGCAGGCAAAGTGTGTGCTTGTGCACCTTTAGTTTAAGCAGCCGTGTCTATATGTATTTTAATACATGATGCTTAAACAAACTCAGCATTTTAAAATTGCAGCCCATTGAGCATATGGAAAGTGCAGTCTTGGAAAGGTTCTTCATGTGGCAACATTTTGGTGGAATGTGGTTTATCCCAGAAATAAAGCACACGGTTTTAAGTTCCTTCCCCCCAGTTCATAGGCACAAGGGCTTTTGAAGGAATCATCGCTAGACTATTTTAATATGAGAAACAGCTGATTTAACCCTTGCCTCATTGTCAGAAATTTTTACTTGAGGCTGAAAAGTAGCACGAGCATTGTCAGCCTGAACCATGACAGTCTGGCAGACACAAGCACTGGAAAACAGGATTGTGTAATGGTCTCAGCAGCTTTAGGAGTAGCTGGTGCTACTCAGCCTATATTTAATCCTACAGTGAATTTGAATCTCTGATTAGGCTCTACTCCTGTATTCCTGCAAACAGCTGAAATTTTGTCTCTGCTTTAAATGAGAGGAGAATCAGGCCTTAAAGAAAGGGGCTCTTAGTTTTTTTGCAAAGCTGTACTCAATGAGCATGTTTTGGAAATACATCAGCATGACCTTTCAGCAATGTGCCAAAAAATGGGAAAAAAAAAGGAAAGACTTTGGGAACTGCCAACCAGGAAACATTGTTTTGTTTGTTTAAAAAAGAAAACTAGAGACCAGTCCAAGAATTTTTGTGTAAGTTAGAGGCTAAGCCACTCTCCTTTATAATCACTCATCTTTTTCTGGATACTGTATTTTCAGTGAGGGTAGATAAAATCTGGCAACATGCTCATTGGCTCTGTGTTTAGATTCAGTCCCCTTGACACTCCTCTGCCTTCATAAACTTTCATCTCCTAAACTCAAAGCAAGTTCACCCAGGAAAGGAAAAAGAGGGAAGGGGGCTGGGGAAAAGGCTGGTGAACTGCACAGTAAAAACCCTAATTGCAGCTTCTGCCATTTCTCAATGAAGAAAACACATTAGCAATGGCCAAGAAGTGCAATAAAATGTCATAAATCACCCAGCTTTTATTTCCTGTATGGGAGCCCTACATATAGATGAAGTTCTGGAAATTTCTAGATACACACAGGTTTTGTAAGCATGATTATTTCATCAGGTTGTGTTGTACTGAGTGATTTCATAACATGCACAGAGAGTGAATTGAATAGAGACCAAAAGGTGAAAAGCTGTATATACTACTCCTTCATCCTCTCCCTGCTCCCTTCCCCCGGTGCCGGCTGTTTTGCAGTGTCAGCCTTCCATGCATCATCAGCTCTCTACAAGCGATGGAAACCCCCTCCCTACAAGTCAGAGGCCTTGTGCAAAACTGTAGGATTTGGCTATCCCAAATGCACTCCTGGTGCATTTCTTATTCTCATCCTCCCCTCTGTTTACATTTCAGCTCATTTCTCATTTTCCATGGGAAAGAAAGAGATACTAGCAGGTATAACAAGGGGCCCTTTAAATATTTCCTGATTCCTGCTTGCTAATGGGACCCTGTGTTTGTTACAGAGGTTCTCAACACAATGTGCTTTTTTAATAGCAGCGTCTTTTATTGAAGTTTTGTTAAAGTGGGGAAAAAAAGTTCAAAGTAAATTATAAATTCTTTATTGCTAATTGCTAATGTAAAGTGAAATAACTACCGTTTTGTTAAATATAAGTGCGTCTGACAAACCCAGTCTTCCAGTTTTACTTGGAGCTTGGTAATCTTTCTTAGGCGACTGTTCAAAGGGATACCGTCACTTGGTGAAGACCCCAATTTAATTCTCTTTAAAGCTCATTCTAATTTCATAAGTAATTAGTTATACCTTTCTTCATTTTAAACATACCTGATCTCACAGAATGATATCAAAATCCCCAACAACCAGTGTTTATATAGGACACATTAACCCTCCCCCCNACAGCTCCAATCGGCTAATAAGCACGGAGCCGAATTCTGCCTCAGTGACACATATGCAGCCAGGCTCCCCCTGATCTTAATGAGAGTTCTGTGCCTACATCTAAGGGCAGAATTTGACCCATTTTTTCCCAGGGTGGTAAGGGGCTCAGATGCATCTTCCTTCTCCTATTTTGCTTTGCTGATGGATGAGTGCAGTGCACCAGCACAAACAATCGTGGTATGGATCCTAAATATAAATGCGATGTTAATTTCAAGGTCTATTAGCAGCACCACAAAAAAAATAAATGTTTGACAGGACAGAATCTGCAGGGGAAAAGAAAACATTATCCTCAAGCTTCAGGGAGGTTATTATTACAAACAATAGAGAATCGATAAATTATATTTAACACTATTAAAGGTAGTTGACAGTGTTCCTTTGACTGAGCACACTGAGGTCCTGAACACCGTGTGACTGCCGCCCTGTGTGCCCAGAGCTTGCTAACTCACCATCGGGTCACGTTGGGAACACTCTGCACAGCATTCGTGGAAGAGCTGCTGGGAAGTGCGCTGTGCTGAAAACACACACACACACACGTCAATAAACTGAAACAGTCTTTTTTTTTTCTTCTTTTTTTTTTCCCCCCAACCCCCCTGAGCTTGTTATGCTTGATTTCTGAGTTGGTGAAGTGGGCTGGTGCACACTCTCAGGGTTATTTTTTGTTTCATTTGAAAGTGAGTGCAAAGGCAAAAGCAAACAGCGTTTTGGCTACGAAGGGATGACCTTCCTTATAAAGAATTTAAGTCTTTTAACTTCAGAGTGGAATGAGGCAGGAATGCTGTTTGTATCTGAAAACTAACATGGTGAAGGGGAGTGGGGGGAGGGAAGCAGCATCTTCCTCCTGTCACTTGGGTGCTTTCAAAGATCCCCATTTCCCAGAACTACCTCTGTAGCAGGATAATATAATTATTAGCAGCTGTTAAAACAAACAACAAACAAAAACAGAAAGCGGGGGCCAGGACTGGCATGTCTGCACATGCCTGAATGCTCTGGCCATTACACTGAACACTCCAAAAGAGGCCCCTTTCCCCACGCTGCCGCTCCGATTCAGGCCCGCCGGAGCTGGCGTGTGGAGCGGCAGGGCGAAAACTGCAGCCAGAGGCATTTATTTTCATCCATTCATGTTATGAATGCCGAGCACTCCTCCATCTGATGAGTGGAGCATTGATTCTTTCGCTTCTCGAACATGCTTTCCCCATAAACAAAGGGCAAAAGAGATGACTTATTTCAGATTTAGGGAAACACAGGGGGAACGAATGAAACAACGGAAGGAAGAAAAGCAAAAACTTCCATGTTTTTGAAGAGGACTATGGAGAGAGAGGGAGAGGTGGAGAAAGAGGTTAAATAATTGCTTGCACCGGTGGCTTTAAAAGTCTGACAAGTGGTAGGATTTCTGATCACATCTTTTGTTGTCATGTGGCTCCTTTCTGGGATTACAGGAGGGGATGCAGATCTCTTTCCCTTTTTAATAAGAGTCTTCAGGGCCTTATATTCTGGCTAAAAGTTTATAAACATGATCCTGGGAATCTGTAAACTCCAAAAGCAAATAAAAGGATTCCCGTGCGAATTGTTTATTAAAATCACATGATTTTTAAGTAGCTCTCATGATTCCTTGGGCCAGTTGCACAATTCTGAATGCTCAAGGCTGGCAGTATAATTCCTACCTGCTCCCTGGGACTACTTTCTCTGATTAGCTCTAGGCAGCTCCTTGGTCTGCAAATTCCTGGTCGGAATCCTCAGTTCATTTATTAACAAGGCAGAGGGGCACAGGTAGAGCGTCAGCCGCATGAATATGAATGCCCTGCTTGACTGATCCCAGTGGCAGGCACCAAAGCAGCGACTCAGAGCAATTTGAACCGTGACTGCCTCCCACAGTGCACACCCTCCCTCCCTGCTTCGAGGAGTGCATGGCCGGCACAGCGATGCCGCGTGTCCGCGCAGGGCTGCAGTGCCTGAGGCACGGGCGTGTGTTCGGAGGATGCTGCCGGAGCCCTAAGGGAAGGCAGCAGCATCTGGCCCAGGGGCAGGCAGGGCAGAAGGCTTTGAAGCCGCTGCAGCAGAATGCAGCGGGCTCCCCTCTCTCAGTCTGCAGCTAAAATGAAATGCAAAAATGGCACATATCGCATGCATGTCCCCTTTGTCTGGGAGGGAGAGACTTTGCTCTTTAAAGGGGCAGTACGCAGAAGCAGCGAGGTTTCTGTCGTTGCTAAGCTTGCTGGTATCTTTCCAGGCTGGATAATAATTGGCAAATGTCAAAGAATTAAACAATATTTAGCGGTAATTAAAAATGTGACTAAACCCTGAAGGTTGGCATTAAATCCAGGCAAATCCCTTTAATACAGGGGGCCAAACCCTAGTCTAACTATTTCTGAAACTTTGCAGCCTAGACCCCTCTCCACTGATAATGACGGTCAGTCTTGTTATCATGGACCTCTTCCTTTGTCCTTCCCTTGCCTGCCAGGCAAAGAAGCTCTGCCGCATACATTTTCTTCTTGACCCTCCTTGTCCTTTTCTCAAGTGCCTCTTATGTTGGTTAGATAAAAGGTAGCAGTGTTCTAAAACGCTGCCTCTGTAGTTTTGCTATGTAAAATGACATTCATTCTGAAGAGTGGTAAGAAAATAATGATCTCATTAGAAGAGAGTTTAGCTGTGTAGTGGTTCCTCTCTGTAGTGGAGATTAAATAGGAGCTAACTACAAACAATAGTCATTTAAACAAAGAGCCGGCATCAAAGTTATTATCTCTCTTTCTGCCCTTCAAGAACATCATCAGAAATTGATCCTCTCACCACTGAACATTTCCATCAAAGGTCCTGAATTTGAAGCTTGAAACACTAATTGTTTTGTGTGTGTGTGTGTGTGTGTGTGTGTGTGTGTGTGTGTGTGTCTATGTGTGTTCCTAAACTGGTTCCCTGGCTTGGTGTTCCTAACTAATTATCAGTGACATTTCACTTTTTCATAATGAACTTCCTGAATTGTTGTTTTATTTTTTTTCTTTCTTCCTCAGAAAGAAAGAATACAAATCCTGACCCAAAATAGAGAGGTGAAGTGGCAGAAATAAGGGAAATAATACTGCAAACAACATTTTCTCTTCTGTGTTTGAGAAATGTTAGGAGTGCATGACCACTGCACATTTGGGAAATGGAATAAAAGAGGTGGTTCAGAGTTGCAGACGCTGCCTGTGTAGATGCTTCCCATGCTGTTGCAATTGCTGCCGTGCAACACTGCTGAGGGGTCTGTGTTTCAAGGATGGCAACGAGCAAAGGGGTGGGGTATGATGATGATTATGATACTGGTACGTATATGCATACGCGCAGCAGACCCCCAGTTGCTTCATGTGGGGTTGACTCAAGATTGAGCATATATTCTATGTCATTTAGGAAGGAACAGCTTGTGAGAGACTTATGCTTACTGTAGTGCATGGAAATGCTTCATTATTCTGAACATCTTTGTTCAGTGTGAAGACCCAGATTAATGAAGACCCAAAATACAGACCTGTCACTGGGTTTTTTTTAAAGTCAAACGTATCTATGCAGTCACCTGCATTCATTATGACCTCCAAATGCCAATTATATCTCTAGGAAATTTGAAAGAAAAATGTCAGTCTTTTTGTTAGAGATTTCCTGTGAAAAGTGAAAACTGAAGAAATAGCATGGTTAAAGCATCAGTCTCGTTTGTGTTGGTCTGATCTGAACTGATTTCTTTCTGGAACAATCCCCTTTGCCATGGCAAACATTATAAAGTATATGTTTTTCTTTCCTTAAAAGTACGTTTTTATTGAAAGAGACTTTTTGTCTTTTGAATGAAAAACATTTTGATGAAGTCAGCTAGGGACATAAAAATGCCCAGATAGTAGTCAGTCTAAATTCCTGACCTCTGATCTGGAGAAGTTACTGAATGCATAATGTTGAAGAATAACAAAGAGGGAAGAAGTGGAATAAAAAGATAATAGCAATGACTTGTACTACCCACATATAATCAAGAAAGAAGTTATCTAAGGACATTGTAATACTCACAGAAGCAGCTAAAAAGAAAGCAGGAGGAGAGAGAAAACAAATTATAATTAAATGGCTAAGTTCAAAATACTGTTTGAGGTAAGCAAGATCCCCTGGAAAATGGAGAGAGAGCAGGAATGAAGCCAAAAGTAAAGAGTGCAAGCTATGATAAGGAAAAAGAAGATGAAAATTCTGAATAATGGCAATTACTTGATAATAGGGGTTATTTAAATATGTGAGATACCGTAAGCCTGTCTGTCCACAGGATTTCAAGGATGCAAGGAAAGCAATTAAGGGGAACAGGGTTCTACCAGAGAGTTTTGACAACTCTTTTGCTTGCCAGCAGGGTCGATGGCACAAAGGAATTCAGTGAATTTGTGGAAGAGTCAAATTAGTTTCACACTGGTCCTGTGAACAAAAGCATTGCCTTGCACAGCAATGTCACGCTATCTGTGCAACTTACCTGGGGGTTGTGGCTGGAAAGAGCTCTTCCAGAGCTAATGACAACCTGCAAGATGAGGACCTTCGTGGATGGGCTGAATTCATGGGAGCTGCCTCTGCTACTTCTGAAGATTTTTTTCATGCCATTACAAGCCTCTGGGAGTTCAGCTCTGCTGCTTGTCCTGCCTCTCTGGGGAGTAAGGCAGTCAGGACAGCACTGGCTAATGAACGGAGCACAACAGCAGGAGGTCTTCCACCCTGGTTCATTCATTGTCGCCCCAGGTTTTACTTAGCAAAACTCCTTCACTCACAAAACAAGTTTAATTCTGTCTCTGATACAGTGTATGGCTACTGTACCTTGACTTTCAATTACATTAAATCCTATTATAATCACTTTCTTTATAACAAATCCTCTTTAACACCTGAAAAGCTCAGTTCCCATGGGTGCAATGCTGTGTTCTTGAAATAAAAAAACCAGAGGAATTCTAATGGAAATGCATTAACTGGGAGAATACTTTGAAAATGTGCCTGGGATGAAAGGCCTTCAGCATGCAGCTTACATTCAAATAGCAGTGGAGAAAAAAAATTCCCAGAGCCAAGCACTTGTACACCAGCTGCCTTAAGATAGAGTGTCTGAATCACTATGTTATCACAGCAAAACATCTTGTATGGAAAATCATCACTATCCAAAGACAGGTCAAGTACAGGTTATCTAAGTACTATTATTATAGAACTGAATGTTTTCCATCAAAACAGGAGCAAGAATTTGAGGAGTTTTACAGTGATGGCCAAAAGGCTCAGTGGTATAGTTGATAAACCACAAAGCTTCTTTGTGACTTTTGTTTTGTTTTGTTTTGTTTTGTTACGCTGCTTTTTTTTCTGGCTGGCAGGAGGGCACCAAAAGTAGTATGCCACATTTTGTTACAACTGTTTTCATGATTCTACCCTTCCTGGAAAAAAAAGAGATTTTGTGCATGATTCACATGATGTTTGGGTTTTCTTATATAAACATTTCCCTGCTGTTGTCTATTAAAATGAGGAATAATGACTCTTCATTGGGGTGAATAGAGAGAGGAAGAATATTTCTGATACTCCCATCCAAACAACTGGGTCTTTCTCAGTGAAAATTACATATACCTTGAAAAAGAAATGCTCACTCAGGGATCCTAGAGGGTAGCAAGTAAAACGAATTATGTAATTCATGCTTTTTGGGTACCGTACTCGTCTTGGTTCTGTTTCCCATGCTAGTGGAGTTTGCTGAGGGAACCTGAAAGCCTGAACTACACCTGTATGGTTACAAACTATGCGTGGGGTCCCCTCACGCACTGATCAAACACTGAAGAACAGATAACACCTTTGCAGTATCTACAGTTCTTAGCAGTAGAAAAATCCTCAGTCCTGTTCTTACCCTATTTGAATACTGGTTCATCCCTGTGCTTTCTCAGTACAGCACCTAAGCTGCAGACAATACATTGCAGAGACACTGTTTGTAATAAATCTTTTCTTGCATAGATCTTGCTTGTGAAATAATTAACCACATCCACTTTAACTTACATAACTCCTCTTGGTACATGTATACTTTCTTTAAACCCCACCAAATTTTGTGGCATTTCAAGAAGTACCTCTCTTCTGATTTCTAGCAGTGCTGCTGGTAAATGCTTTGCTGACTTGGGAGGACTACCCACACTGTCCTGCTAGACCACATCAGCAACAAAAAATGATGTAATGATCATGGTTTTCCAGTGTAGGCAACTGCCTTCTGACCTAGAAGAGCTCTGTTTTGGTGACAGTGTGGCCCTATACCAGCTTGTGATGACTGTGAACTTGCACCATAAGGGGCTGGAGTCTTATATGCAAACATTTCTCCTTGGTTTTCAAGCTAGGGAGACAGGAGTATATGCTGGCAGGTTCTGCTGTCTACTGTTAAAATATGGCAAAATGTGATGGCATTGTTGAATGGTGAATGTGCACTGCGACATAAGGCAATACTCTCTTCCGAAGGAAAAAACCTAATATTTTTTTCTGTATAGAAGCCTTTTTATAGATTATTGTGTGTATAATTCTGTGGAAGTAGCATAGTTCTTTTTGCAAAGGGGAGCTAAAAAATTGTCTGAATTTTGTGGAAAGGTTACGTAACTGTACTCTTTCTTTAAATAGTACTTTTTATTCATACTGCTTACTTTCTCATCAGTAGGAAAAAAATTAAATCGTATTTTCCTAGCACAAAAGGTAATTTCCAAAGGACTGTAATTAGTTCATGAAAACTCTGTCTTTTGTCATATCTCCTCAGGAGAAATGGGAAAAAGGATGGACCTTTTTCTTTGTTAAAACAAAAACATAGCATATGAGGTAAGGGAGCCTAAAGGAATCATATGACCATTTATGTCTTAGGTCTACAGAAAATGATATTGCAGCGGTACTGTGGATTCATGACTTGTCACTTTGATTGCCAACTTTTGGAAAACCTAGAAGTGGCAACTGTCATCTATTTCTTTGCTCATCTCTCCTGAGAGAGAACTTGGAACTTTATAAAAAAGAGGTATAGTTCAAGTGCTAATGGGGAGATAAGAAGGAAGCTAAAAAAACCCTAATACTGCAAGGTGACTAGCACAGTCACACATACTTTTGATCTCTGAGGATCAGCTGAGCCCACCATTATTTTTTGGCCCCAAACAGGAGCAAAGGGGTACTAATATAAGGAAAAAGACTGGCAGAGATTTGGGTAAAAGGAAAGGGATGAGCAAAGGGGGAGAAAAAAGGGATAAATTGATGGTAATGGGTAATACAGAATGGAGCCTTCTGAAAAAAGAAAGGTTTGGCAGCAAACATATTTACAAAAAATAATTGCGATAATTTCATTTTGGGTGATGTTTTTGGACACCATATAGAAGTATCATAATTTTTACCAATAGTCTTAAGTCTTATCCAGTTTGGGAAATACTCAGTGAGGACATGGACTACTTTTCAATTAAACTTAATTTAAAACCTGCTATACTAAATTTATTCAAACAAGGACAACAATGAAAAGGAAAAAAAAATTCTGGGAATCAGAACAACTAAAATCTCACCCTCTCACACTCCTCTTTCTTGTATGCTGTTATCCTGAAACACTGCCAATAAATGATTTATTTATAATAATAAACACATGATGTGATCATTTCTGTTGCATCCTTTAGATTATGTCCTGGATGAAGAAGGGAGAAATATCTTCTCAACAAAGGTTCTTCTTTACATAAAGATATAGCTAATCCTAAAATAATAAAAAATGATACTGTAAATAAGTTTGGGGCCTATAAATAGAACTCAATTTTAAAAGGCTTACTTAAATAGGCTCAAACCACAAAATAGAAGTTTATTGAAATATGGTTTTAAATAGAAGCTTATTTGAGTAGGCATAAGCCACAAATTTCAAATCCAGATTTAGAAACCCCCAAATTTTAGGACTGTTTGGAGCTATGGTTTTTGTTTCATCCCATTATACTGGGGGTTGTTATTTAGATTAGGGTTCACATTCATATGCATCTAAAATCTGGAGTTTGATTATGTGCTCTGGCTAAAAGCTATAACTAGAGAATGAACAAGAATCTCTTTATTTTTGCCAGTTGTAGTTTAATCAAATACTACAATTTTCTTTTGTAGTTTTGTTGTTGTATACTTAACAACCATTTTTAACCTGAGGTTTTTCAGTAAGTATAAAGACATTGACAATTAAATTAATGAAATTAGTGAAGGTAGAAAAACTATAAAAAATATTACAAGGTATTACCAAACACGCATCTAAGGAGATTGAAACTATTGTATGGTTTATTACTTGAGGAGCAGTGTGGAATACTGTAACTAAAATCTGTTTTGTAATTCATATACACGAGAGGATAGACGACTGGTTGCAAATACTGTAACTCAGCATAAATTTGATGGAACTATGCCAGTTTATAGCAGGAGGCTCTCTGGGTCTCAGAGGGGTTGGTTTAGGCTTCTGAAAAAAATTATCAGTGTAGTGACAGTGTCTCCCACTGTAACTGGCATTGAGGGGCCCAGTGGCAAGAAGCTGATATTGCCCTCGATGAGAGCTAACTCTGACAGCAGGCTCTGCTTTGACTAAAGGATTGTCTCTGTGAGGCTAGGGAAGAAGAGATAGGCTTTGATATTCTCTGAAGTCAGAAAGGCAAGAAGGATGCTGCTAGATTAGCATGTTTCCAAAGCTGCAGCAGCCCCAGCATTGTTGGGCTGCTTAGTTTCTCTGCTGGGAAGATGGGCACAGGGAAGAAACACTGGTGTAAGAACAGGGTAAATATAGCAGTGAATGATGAAGCCACGTGTGACTGGAGCTTTTTGGTATGGCTCCTGCCTAAGTCTATGATTCATTGTGTTTTAAGGAAGCAGAAGAACTGACCATGTGAAATGTGGAATCATGTTCATAGGGAACTGCAAGTGTCTTTCCTGCTGCACCACAAGCTGCTGCTGTAGTAGGTGAAAAGATGCCTCTTAAGAAATGGCACCAGGTTGCTCAACATACCTGCTCTTTCGACTCAGTTCTATTTGGCTGCAGCAAAGTGTGCTACAGACTCCTTAAGTGAAAGCCTGACCCTGGTGAAGCCCATGAGTTTTTTGTTATGACCTACAGCATAGCAGGGATTTTAGCCTTAGGTCAAATCTACTCTGAAAAAGTAATGTAAAAAAAAATCTAGGTCCTCAGAGACGGGAAGTGCCTAAAATTCCCTTACTAAGATTGTGCTATTCTGCCCTTTGAATACTTTGCTTACACCTTTGTAGGTGGCCTGACTACACATGAGAATTGGAAATTTGAGTGGAGTGGCAGACAATATTAGCAGGTATTTGTTGGTTATAAGAAAAGGGACTAAGGGAAATACAGAGAAATGTCTTAATTCTTTGCAGACTATGTGGCCACCCTTACTGGACTTCTCATAGACTCCTTGACACTTTACTCATGTGATTCAGTATTTAGCCATGTCTGCCTTGAAATTAAGAAGAGCAAAAAGATTTTTTTGCATAAATTCTTCTTTTAACTCCTGCTCAAATGCCTGACTCTTCTGGCTGTAGCATGCTCAGAGATGAGAGCCTACAGGATAAATACTAGCTGATACACTAGAAATAATGCAGTATGCCTGTGGAAGCAGAATTAAGTACTTGATTTTGACTGGGCATAAAGTGAGGCTGTTAGGAAGAAAAAAAAGAAGGGAAAAAAATAAGGGATTGCAGTACTGTGATACAGTGTTTTAGAAATTTTATGTACTTTGTGCAGCTTCAGTAGGCTGCTGGAGACCTAAAAGGAAGCTCCGTTCAATTAATACAAGGCAGCCAAATCTTTTCAAATAGTGGATGGCCCTTGAGTTTCAGGAATGTGTCTTATGCTTTTGGCAAAGGTTGATGAGTCAATATATATTCCTTGTGTGCCCAACATGAGGATCAGACTAAAATTAACCCCATTCTGAGGCAGAAGGTAGGCAACTTGACACTGTGATCCATTATGCTAAAGAGAAATGTTTCTGTCTAAACCCAGAGGTAAACTGCACAGACAAGGAGTCATTGAAATGAGTTATGTGGCCTATCTTGTGAGGCCTAGGTCAGAAGCAGAGATATCTCTCTATTTCTGTTCCTCCACCTCCTAAGTACAGTTAGCCTTTACACTATTAGACTTCCCTAGGCCCTTTTTTGAAATGTCACCTGCTCCACAAATTCCAGCATTTTGTATTTTTAGATGCTGGGGTCAGGATGAGTGCAAAAATAATGACATTTCTGCCCTTACAAGTAATTCCTTCATTTTATTGCTTGTAGGAATGAGCCATGGTATGAACTGAAGGAAAACTGCTTAACCATTTTAACCTCTCACAGTCTGAGAGAAAAATTACAAAGAAAACGAGCCTCTTCCTAACCTGATAACCCTCCTTGTACCTAACACCTTCATGAAGAAGCCCTTTCCTGGTGTGCTTTTGAAGCTACTTGCATGATGGACAATGGGGGAAAGTATTGTTAGGCATTACGTCCCTCTATCCATCTTAGAAAGCAGCTTGGCCAGAAAACCAGGTGATCTGATACTTGTATTTCATCAATCACAAACTATTTCTTTTTACTTCATTTAGCACTTACTATTCTTTTCTCTCCTTCAGAGCAAGGTCAAATGCTTGTTCTAGGCCACTCTTTCTGTCTTTGAATTAAGATCCTTTTCTCTCCCTCTACACCCCACCCCCCCTTAATGTGCAAGGCTATGTCACTGTTCCTGAACAAGGAAGTGAAGCTGTTTTATGTGGAATCGATTATCACTGGCAGACCCCAACATGCCATTTGCAAATGGGAAGATCTGGTTTAAAATTTTTTTTCTTCTAAGACAAGTCCTGCTGCTAAGTCCACGGTGATTTCCATTTTAAATGTGGGGATATTTTCTCAAATTAACATAAAATTTCAAAGCATAAATAAAAAGCCTTAATGCCACGTTTTTCACTTTTTAAATAGAAGGTCCATTATATTCAAGAGCTGGCCATAAGTATGGATAAAAGCTTCTCAGTTCATCATATTTTAAGGTTTGGACCAGTTATACCACCTCTTACATACTTCAAGGGAAATCACCCCTTTTTCCTTCTGTTAAGTGTGAAGAATTTTGCATGTCCAGAGATACAAAGAACGATACTGAATGCAACATGCCCCTTGTTTTTAATTTCTAAGTAATTCTGGTCTTCATTGCTTTATTGTCTAAAAATGGAGTTTTCTGTTCTTGGCTTTTACCAGCTGAAATAGCTTCCAAATATGAAGAGTGAGACTATCAGAGGGAAAAGACAATGTCACAGAGGTATTCTCAGAAACAGTGTATTAAACTGAATCTTCTGGGAATGTGTTTTTAAAAACGGATCCGATTTACCATCAGGCTGCCTTGCAGTGCTTAACCTGGTGTAGTTTTCCTCAGGGGAATACATTCAAGTGTGGTGGTGGAGTAAAGAAAGGCATGTGTTTTTTATTAAGAACTTTTAGCCCTTTACCATTTCTGTAAGGAAACACCACCACAGATGATAACTGAGCAAAGGAAAGATCATATTTTAAGTGAATTCCTATGCAATCAGTGATGGTTTTTCATGCCTTTTCATCACTTTTATTAGTATTCTAAAGAAGCAATAAAGAATACATAGCTATTAAACCCATGAAACCCTCCACAAACCCTTCAATGCAAAAGAGAAGAAAAACAATCTAAACCACTCATTGTAATTTCAACATTTGTCAAAAACATGATTTAAAAATAGAAGGGAACGAGAAATTACATGTTGATCTATATTTGGCATAATCAGACTTTTGAATGAAGTTTTGAGGCCCATATTTTCATAATTGTATGTGTGCAATTGATTGAAGTTTTATGGCAGGCGAGCTTTCCTTGGGGGAGGGAGATAGATTACTGAGTCAATATTTGAAGGCTCTTTTGTTTTGCTTTGTTTTAATGTTATTGAAAAGTCTGGGTGGCAGCCATGATAGGTGGTTTACAGCTCACAGATTATTAAAAAATATAAGAAATAATTAGCCATCGCCAACAATCAATTGGTTGCATATGGTCAGTACAGGAGAGTAGTAGTTTAAAATATTTGTCTCATGTGCTTTACATCCATGGAAATACCATATGAAGCTGTACTAATGATCAGGATAATTTACTTGAGAAGACACTTCTGGATCAAGCTAGTTTGTATTAGAATTTCAGACCTGCTTTAAATGCTACCTGTGAGGCATTTAGTGAAATGAAGAGGCAGGGGAAGAAGGATGTTGTGCTTTCTGCAAAATAATAATAAACAACAAAGCAGGAGGTTTTTTTCAACACTTAAAGATTTTAAAGTACACTTCTGTTGCTGTGCTAGTATCCTTAGTATCTCAACAGCTTTGTGTTATTCTCAAGAATTTATTGGAAAAAAAAGGAAAAAAAAAAAAGAGTGCCTCTACATATCTCACTATGTACTTCTATCCATGTATAGGTAAGGTTATTGCAGCAGGATGCAGGTGACCCTTAGACCACTAATGCCTACATACAATATTTTCAGAATTCTGGAAAACACATTAAGAGGTTACACTTCTGGAAACAATACTCCTCTGTCAGATCTTATAAAGCAATACAAACCAGAAAGATTCCATAAACTTTGGAAGTTTTGTACAGCCATGTTTCTTGAAAAAGGCAACTCTCCTGTTGCCCTTGGCTCTGAGTAAACTTTTTGACTTCTTTTTTTGCCATGCACTTGGAATAAAATTAATCCCTCAACTTAATGAGATATTGTCAATTAAAGTAGTTGAGAGACCAGATTTTGTTCTCTTTTATTTCTTCTCAGTGCCTTTACAGAACCAAACGTTAAAGTATATAGATGCACGTGTGCCCACACATACACTCATAAGCAGATGTCCTAAAGGAAGCAGCATTTGATCTCCTAAAATGTCAACTAAGTAATTTTTTTTAAAATATAATATGAAACCACCTATTATTTAAAATGAAGTTGACTTGAAACATCTTTGTTGTTTCCAGCCCTCTGTGTTTCCTGAAGCAGAGTTGTGTATTCTCACTAAAGAAAACATGAAAAACAAAAAACATCTAAACTGGACTTCATAAGTCTGAAGCACCCTAAATCAATGGTGGTTTTAAGTAAAGTAGCCTTATTACCTTGTTGTTTCTCTGTACTTTTATACAAAATAAATTTGTGCCAGCCTGAACTCTGGAGAATTTGTATTAAAAAAAGTTGTAGAGTCATAAATTCTGGTTTACTCCCGTGTTAACTTAGGCTAATAATACCAACACTATCTAGCTCTTTTCTGAATCCTTTATTGAGGGGTCTAAGAGATCTAAGGGAAAAAAAAAGGTAAGCATATGTTTTCCTGATTTTAAAGCTATGGAAGCAGAGACAAAGTAGAGAAAAGCGATTTTCTCAGTGTCACTCATGAGGCCAGTGGGAGAAACACGACAAAACCCAGATTTGCTGAGAACCAATATAACATGCTATCCACTTTCAAGAGACTAAAAACATCCTCCCCTATCATGGGATGATATCACAAACACTCTTCCTCAGGCTATTTGTCTATCAAGTATGCACAGGAACGATCTTTCTCTTGTTTATTATCACTCAATCTACTTTTTACCCTGGAACTAAGCACAAGAGATCCATGCTAAATTTCACATCTCAGAATCAGATGTTTTTGCAGGAGCTATGCTACCACCTTTTTTCTTTTTACAATGAGACTATATCCTTTATTCTTCCATTCCTCATAAAACTGACAAAAACATTTCCATCAGAATTTCTTTTTAAGAATCACCTCAGGCACTGTATAATAATGGAAAATTGAAAATAGCCATAAGGCTGAACATTTGGAGAAATCATATCCATGGAACTGGTGTCTTAAACACAATATGCCTAGACATGGTTGGTTTTGAAGACCACTTGGAAAGGCAGTCATATGCATGGCGATGAGTAGAGTCTGGGACTCCCTGCAATATTCTCAACAGCCAGTATCTCTAGTGTGACTGGCTGAGAGAATGTTTCTTCTGAACTTATTTCTTGATTGCTGCCGTGCATCCCATGGTGAAGGACTCACACAAATTGAGAACTGAAAATATATAGGTGGACGCCACTTAATTTCAAAGAGGCCAGTGACAGATCACTTGAGAATTAGACCGAGATGATAACTGCTACAATTAAACCAGATTTTTGGAGATAAGGATGAGCCACCATTTAAATCCTGACCATAATGAAAAAAACCTCACAAAAGTAAAAGCTCTATGACTGTTACGTCTTTCAAAGGTCCATGTGATTTGCTTTGCCAGATATCTGTGGAATAGAGCAGATATGGCATGATGTCTTGGCAGCAAGCTTTGGTTTGGTATGGGGAAAGGTGGAACTGCAATTCTGGCATCAGAGAAGCTTTTCCCTTATAGTGGAAGAGCTTGCTTTCTCCTCCTCAGCTCTTGGAACTGCAGGGGGGGAGCAGATGACAGAGAGAGTGAGAAGGTTACAAACACCTCACCCAAGTTTCAATGGCTGTGAAGAAACAGCAGAGGGGATCTGGACTCGATGCCTTATATCTTCATAATTTTCTTCTTTTTTCCAAAGGAAATTCGGCTTCAGGGGTGTCATCACCTGGCTTAGTGATGACTTTACATTCATCTGACTTGTTACATTAAGATAAAATTCACTGCTCTTACAGCCGTATCCTGCCATGGAGTTTCATGCAATAGTGCCATTGACTCCAGTGGGAATTCTGTATATGAAACAATGACTGGAAATGCCTGTAGTATTGCACATAGTGACATTATATCCCATAAAAGTAACACAGAACAATAGCCAAAGGTCTTCCTAAGCAATAAAATTATGTCTAGTTTCTTTACTTTTCCCCCTCCTGGGAAGCTTCCATAGAATGAGGTGTAAATTTTGGAGTGGTTAATTTCTGACATTCCTTTTCACTGAATGAGAAAAATCTTAAAAATATATCATGACTTACCCATTTTACTGACAAAGTATCCAGTGAAGAAACTTTTAGTAAAAAAATGGGCACGACTGACATGTGGTCTTGTAAAATTTCTTCTTCTAAAAAATGAAATTGAACAGTTTTCTTTTACTAAAATTAAACAATGAGCCCTAACAACAGGAATGATACTGGCCTCTGAAATTAATGCAGAAAATCCACTGGGCTTTGGGTCAGACCAGTTCTGAGTTAAAGACAAAACATTAGCTTTGTTACAGAACTGTCTGTCATTTTGTTGAAGAATGGTCCTTATTTCCTTGGTATTGCACACCTGCTGTTCACATAGAGCACATAATTTTAACCTGTTTAATCTTCTTCAGGTGTGACCTAATTAGAAGAAAAGAAGCCCCTGAACCTTCATATGTAGCATGTGTGACTATTATCCTGGAGAACAAAGAATAGCAAATTTAATGCTTCCTTAGAGGTTTCTTGGCTATATAAAGCTGTTATTTTTTTTGCTCTGGGTAGGGGATTTTCCCGTTCCCAATTATCTGGGAAGGGCTTTCCCTCTCAAAGATCTTGTAGGATGAAGAAGTGTCTCCCTTCAACTGTCCCCTTTTCCTCCCACATAATCTCAAGCCCTACCCTTTATTTGAGGAACCAAGGTTTGCTTAGCCATTTAAACTGTCCACCACAAACAAGATTCCTAAGAGTGATTTATTGCTCACAAATGTGTCAGCAAAGGCTTATTTACAGATACCAGAATTTTTTCATTAATAAGCTGACTTATTTAGGAAGGGTTTTCAAAATATTTGTTCCCTTTAGAGTGAGTGTGGCCATGTGAGATGACAGCTTCCTCCATGCAAGCTGAGATCAAATCACCCCACCCAGATAAACCAAAAGCAAATGTGACTCCAACAACTAAAACAGCTTTTCTTCTCTAAGGGGAAAGCATCCATATTTTAAGTTTGCATTGCATACCATCAGATGATGTTAGACCTTATAATCTAATGCACTACTTACAATACCCATAAATCACTCAATCTGACATAAATGCAGAGAATATTCATTCTTTTCTTCGAGCAGAATGCAATCATGCCTTAATACTGCCTTAAAACCAGTGAGGAGTCATATCCAATAACTATCCCAATTATCTCTCAGCACAATGTTTTCCACCTGCAAGGAATGATTATGTGTCAGTAACGATGATAAAGCCCTTAAAGAGATGTTGATGCTGCATGGAAAAATTTGAAAGACGTACTGTTTAGTCAGAGTTCTGCTTATAGACTGCATCATATATATCTGAGGTCTTTCTTTTCCCTATTTTTTATTACTAAGGACATATGCATAAAGAGATATTGTGTGCCAGGGAAATAATCATTATATAGCTACAGAAAAAACTGGCAATCATGTGTGTTCTATTCTTGTTTTGACAGAGACTTCTTAATGACCTTGGTGAAATTTTGTAACTGTTCTGTACCCTACTGCAGTGTGAAGTGGAGACAATGTTTGTATGAGGCTGAGTATTAATTGATAGCAAAATGTACCATACTGTTGGATGGAATGTGCTAGGAAGGGGTTAGAGCATGTTCTTATGATTTATACCACAAATTGTAGTTCTTTTCCTACTCAGCCTAAATGAAGAACTGAACCATCACTCCATTACTGTTTTAGGTGCTGTAATAAAAGATGTACTGAAAAAATTGCAATTTAAGTAGTAAAAATCAAGTGAAAAAGAGACAGAAAAGACTGATATTGAGAGGAGACAATATTTGATAAAAGTTACAGAATTTTTTTTATTATCAAAATATGGAAATTAATCTGTATTTCATGTCTTCTTTGTTTCTACGGGAAGAGATAGAAAAAGAGCTGTCCTAACCCCATTTAGGCTCCAACCTGCCAGTGCTGTTAGATCATTGCATTAATTGTAGCCTCGTGCTATGTGAATGTGGCTGGGTGGCTTTTTGACTAGGAGCTTTGGTCTGTCTGTGCCCTCTGTGTGAATAACTCTGGGTCTCACAGCAAAAAAATGTTTGTGAAACTGCATCCCATCTGACTGCGGGAGGTGGTGAATGTGCTTGTGTTGCAGAATTCAACTCTTATTTGCAGACCTCACTAACATTCACTCAAAATCTGCTTTCCTGGCAGCATCATTTTGAGTGTGTTTTAATGAGCTGTACCTCCTGCAAAACAAGTAAAGTACCAGAAACATACTGCTTCCAGTTCCCTCCTTCCCTTTTTTCCCCTCTCTCTTCTGGAAAAAATTGAAGAGACTCTCATCTTGTTATTGAAGGGTTTTCTAAACCATAGAATCCAAATTTCAGGTTTCTCTTCACCTGTTTCTATCTTTAAGCAACATGAGTGTCTTTGTACCAAATACCAGTTTTCATGATGACCAAATGCTAATATCCACAAACAAACTTTTCAGAAGTCAGACATACAGACAAAAGTTTTTAACCACCTGCAGCTCACAATTTTAGCAGGATTAGCAGTGACTTCTATTTCTATACAGAGAGTCACCTCTCTGCAGAGATCTGTGTTTGAGTTTGGAGGATGCACTGTAAGCAGCCAAAGGGAAAGTTATGGTTCTTTGGAGGGTCCCTTCAACTTGTTACCATGTGACTGACACTTGTCAAGGGAACCACAAAGTTTTGCATAACCACTTGAACTTTTAATCACATCCGTGTACTAAATTAACTCCCATAATTTTTGAATTTATCTATCACTTGTTATAATTGACTGTGCTCCTTGATCTGCCTGTCATCATGCAAAATGTATTGTTAAATGGTTTTAATAACTTGCTGCACGTGCAGCAAGAAGTATCTACCATACGTTAAGGGACACATGTCAATCATAATTGACTTACTCTTAAATTTCATTGCCTTTGTGGGTTTAAATCAGATCCTTAATGCTACTTGAAGTCTTCTTTTGTGGTTACATTTTAGTGCTTTTTTACTAAACCTTCCAGAACAAGGTCCTTTCCTGCCGGGTGATACATTGAAACCACGAGTGCCAGAGGGGGAAAAAAGTGCCATTGAAATGCATGAAGATATGAATGACAGACTGTTCACTTAACTTGTACATTCAAAAATATCTACTTTGTCCTTCCCAGAGTGAAATGGCCGCTTTGACATAATTGTGGTCTCTGATATGATGTTAATCCATAGTGTCAAAGCCATTATAATTCTAGGTCAGATGTGCATATTTTCAAAAAGAATTCTAAGAAAAAGGCATTTTACCTACTCAGCCACTGACATTTTTATGTTAACATTGGGCTTAATTTCTAAAGAAATTTAGAAATACGGCACTATAGGGAACGATTTGATTTAATAAATCTTCTGGCTACAAAATTCCTTCTTAAAGAAGTAAATTTCTTTTTAATCCAATTCTAGCAAACTAGCTATTTTCCAGAGGTTGTTAGCATTCTTGAAATGTAGTGGATTTACAATTCTAGAACATCTGTTTGCTCAAAGAAAGCATTAGTGTAAACAATGAAAAGGTCTTCATATTGCTCTGCTAATGTCTTGGCCTCGGTTTGCAGTAACTGTCTAGTTTCAATTTGCTGTTCATGTCCACTATCTGCTTAAACTCTCAGATGAAATTAATTGTTCTTTTCATTATTTATGATCTTTATACCTGTTCATTAGGAGTTGTAGGGAGTCACAATCAAATTTATGTTGTTCAGTCGCTCTTTTAGTGCAACAAAGAACAGCAATCCGGTTTCATCCACAGCCAAGACATTTCCTGTCTGCTAACCCGTATTTCATTATCAATCCCTTTTCACAGCATCATGTGCTTATTCTCAAAGCTTACTTAGCACTGTGATGAAATGTAAACATCTTACATCAATGTTCAAGTAATATAAAAATGTTAGAAGGACTATTTAAAATGTTAGGAATAATATTTGAAGAAATTGATTCTTTGTCTTTTCTAATGTCCATCTTGCTGATATCATAGTGCCTAAATTTTTTTCTCTCCTGTTAAAATCTGTTGGATATTTATAGATCACCACAAATGTTATCACCAAGAAAAACAGAAATCTTCACCCTTTATGGAGTAAGCATGAATCAACACTTTGAATTTGAACAGGGTATCATGGTAATGATAAAATTGCACAGAGGTTTTGAACTGAGAAGACTGTTAGGATTGCTTGAACGTCAATGAGCAGAGAAACTGAAGGCATCTATCCTACATATATTGAACAAATGCCAGAGGAAGAAGGTCCCACATTAATCTGGGAAAGCATTCAAAACTTGGCCTAAGTATTTTCTGTAAGAAATTATATGATAAAGTTTGCATTGCTCAGAATTATATTATTAAAGGAAATCAGACAAGCTATGAGACAAAATGAGAAAACTGTGAGGGAAGGATGCTTTAATTTTGCATTATCTTAGTCAGAATCTGAAAGATGCAATACACTAACATCTGATTGTGCAAATAAGCAAAAGTGAGGAAAAGTATGCTTTGTCCTACATTTGAATCCGTCTCAGAAATGGGGTGGAAAAGTTGCCAACAGTATTTTATGTTACAGGTCTTGATGTATACCAGAGAAGTTGCATGTGAGACCCAGATGCACTAGGCAGTGCACAATCTAAATAAAACCAAGAACAACAGAGTTATTCAGAAAGATGAAATAAAAGGAGACAAGAATGGAATGATACTATATTGCTGTGAATTACAGTTTCAGCATACCAGCAAACTAGTTCCTCCAAATCTTACTGTAGGACAAAAAGTTTTTTTAGGATGAACTGGTACAAGAGCGGACTTTTGGGTGCTTATGAAAACTGGAGGGAATCTTGAGTGAAACATTCTGAGCCAAGGATGGCAATGAAGAGCCTTGAGAAGAATAAAGACACATCTTGTATTGCAGCAACTGAGAAGATGCTGTTGAAAAGACATAAAAAAGAAAGTAGTATTTGGCTGGATCATTTGTTTAGGATGGTCCATGTGTATAGACAAAAAATGATGTGTATCTTGAAGGGATCTTAGATATGCTACATAGGAACTATATATAGATATATATGTAGGATATATATGGGATGTATAGGGAAAGGTGCATGGCATGGATCTTTTCTATAGTAAACTAGAATAAAAAATTATTATATTTGGGATTAGAAAGAAGAATACATATGGAATGTGATATAAAGCCAAATAAGGTGGACATTAAAAGATAGAAAAGGGAGGCTGTTCTGGCTTGAGTCAAGCAGACTGCTGTGCTGGATGGCTTTGCTCTCTGCTTTCACCTTCAGGAGTGATACACTCCTCTCTTCTTGTGCATTAGATAGGAGCCTGGCTACGTTTCAGGCCAATCTTTCCTTTTAGGACAGTTCTTAGCTTACTTTTTAGTTAGATACTTTGGTAGCAACAGGCCAAGTTGCTGAGAATTGGATCCAATGCATGTAGTATGTAACACTAATACCTGTTTTGAGATTCCTACTGCAGAAAAAAATTTAAACCCCCCCTCGCC
>VWZG01008859.1:714872-803746 GCA_013396735.1 Grallaria varia
CTTAGAAATAAATTTCTGGTTTCTTTATTTGAGTGAACTCAGAGTTGCAAGGCTCATAGCAGAAGAAACTCAGAGGAGTAATATTTTTAGTGATGTTTTTTCTTCCAAGGACAGAGTATTCTGTGAGGTGTACAATGACAGGGATTACTATGCACTGCTTTTTGAGGAGGGTAGTGATTTAAAATACTAAAATGGCTAAGCATTCTTAATAGTGTACCCTAATTGCAATAGCCTCTTTCTCTGAGCAGGCTCTACTAAGAGATAATTGACCTCTGCATCTGTTAAGCACTCTCACATTTGGCTTGGGAAGCATAATTCACATCACAGCCAATTACCTTGTGATATAGCCTACCAAAAAAAAAAAAAAAAATCTCTCAACTATCTCAACTATTGGCATAGCCCTGCCATTTCTTTCCCTTTCTCTCTTCCTTTCTTTTTTCCTTCTTGGCAATAATATTTGGGCTGTCATATTTGTCAGATGCCCTCTTTGTTCTCTTGCATCTATTCTTTACTCTAGAAATCCAAACATCAGAAAATAATGGACTCAGAACAGTTCCACCGTTTCAGTGCATAAATCTAAACAATGATTTACGGTGACATGGAAAATAACTCTCTGTTAAATATTGCTTTTAGTTAGTTTTGTATATAAAGCCTGTCAAACTAGCTGCTGAACTATGTGTGATAAGGAAGTCAGATAGAAGAGATTGTGTTGCTTATTGCTATAGAATTGTCTGTTGTTGTGCCAGGTGCTTTTTTATAATGATTTAAGGAAAGACATTCAATACTCATGGTTCCTTAATTGTTTCTTTCAGATCTGCTATACTGGCCATCATGTTGGCACCTGGGCAACTTGCATAAATTGAAGCAGTGTATTAGGAAAATATGACTCCTTTGGGAATAAAAGTCTCACTAACTAGACCTCTACCTCTGTTACTAAAAATGGCCTAGAGGTCAACTGAAAATCAAGGTGCTAAATAGATCTAGTAGAGTCTTGCAGACTGCCAGAGTCTGGTTCCGTACTGGAACGCCTTAACTGTTGGACCAGGAAGATGATAAGCTGAGGAATGACAGCAAGGGATGATATGACTGGCAAATGGGTCTCAGTCTAACTCCAATAACTCATAAAGAAAACCTTAAGTTGCCTTTCAGGCAGAGAAGTTTTACTTTCATCACCGTTACAAACCTGTTTGAAAAGCACCAGCTGGATTCCTGCTGACAATATCTTACCTAGGCTGACTCTAGTTGCTCCTGTCCCCACCACTGCACTTGTCAGAAACTGGGAAACCACAAAAACACCAACACCAGATAATTCTGGGTACTGAATTTTCTGGATGCCGAAAGATTTGTGACTGACTTTATTAAAACATGGGTTGCCAATAACATTTAAATGCAGATAATCTCATTTGCAAAGATGCATCTGACACTGAAGAACCAGTACTATATATCAGGGACCTCTCAGCAATCTCACTCAAAATCTCCAGAAGTAAAATAGTTGTCATATTTCTGGAAATAGTATCCTTCTATGAGCCAGATTTTTCTGTGACTTTACAACTCCTCAAAACTAGTAACTTAATTAATAACTCAGAGTAGATGATAGGCTTATGAAGCAATCTTCTGTACTGTGGTCTGTCAGGTTAAAAACATAAGATGCAGTACTATTTTGCAGAGTAGAATTTCTGCAGTTCTTTCCAGGAACTCATTGATAATATTCTGTGACTGAATACACTTGCTAAGTCTTTAATTTGCTTAATATCTGTGACAAGGTAGTTAATAGGCGTTTGAATTCAAAAAGTGGTGTAATATATATTGTATATACTGTATTTATATTATACTAATCCCATGCTTCAGGGCTTCCAGTTATTACTTTTGGAGGCTAGAAAGAATTTTTCCTTCTTTGATCCATAATGTGAGTTCTTTTTTCACCTGCCTCTGGGCGATGGAGGTAAAGATGTATAAAGTATTTTTAGTGGCATTAAATTCATACATGTCTGATTTGTATAAATTGCTCACAAACTCAAAATTGAACCAGTGACTTGATTTGCAGTCGGGAAGTGTTTTTCCTATGGTTAAGATTGACTGCCTAAGTGGTATTTTTTAAACCTTTTCCTGTACCATGGAACATCACTTGCTTCCCAGCATTTTTGTAGAAATTTTATTTGAAAAATCCCTTTCTGCCAGATACTAGAAAAAACCTTGGTCTTTTTTCTTTGTGGCACATTATATTTATGTAACTTACCTTCTTATGACAGAACTCAAGTTTGTTTCAGGGTATGAGACAGTTTTGGCACCTGGCTGTATGTGCCATAGGCATGGCCTGGGGCATAGATACTTTGTGGAGTAGTTGAGATGACAGACAAAAACATGGTAGTCCATGACTGCAGTTCTGGACATGCTGGTGCATGTAAACCCTTCAGTTCCTATTTTCTTGTGTTTTGAACAGTCACATCAGAGATGGGCTGGAAATGATTCTGATATTTGGCACCAGGTTTTCAGCTCCAATTTTTCTTTTAGTTTTGTAGAGAGAAAATCAGGCAAAGAATGGCAAGACAAGGTAATGGGGATGGAAATCTAGACAGGGGCTGCCTGTCTAACATCAGTGGTTGGAACAGACATGGAGTGCAGCCTGTTGTATGGAAAGCAAATTGGCTGGAGAGTTATAGAAGGTTTTGTTTGTTTCCATTTCTGTTTTGCATTGAAAAAAAATGGCCACAGTTGCTTCTAGGTTACACACAGTGCTTGCAGTCCCAAGCCTGATGCCTCATCTGTTTTTGCCTTTCTTCACCTAAAGCTAATAGTAGTGTAAGTGTGGGAAATTGTAGATATGTTTCTGATTTAAATAGAGGGTACAATGTGAACCTATTAGATTAATAGTCATAATGAAACCTGCATGCATTTTTCTTGGCAGTCATTTCAATCACTTCATTGTAAGCAATCCAACTTTCCTGTGTTTCCTCAGTGAAGCATATTTCCAGAGAATTCAGTCTTTCCAAGTGCATTGTCAAGTGCTGATAAATTTTTATGAGCTTCAGCTAGTGGGTGACAGCCACCATGGATATCAGAAATTACAGGAGAGCACTTAATGTGTTCTAGTCTTCCTCTGGAGTACATCTGCTTCAAGTGTCAAATCATGACTGGTACAATCTTTACTTTTTTTTCCCCCTTGGTTGTTGGAGTAATAACTAAAACTCTCATCAGAAAACCCAAACAAGGTTTCATGAGAATAGTACACATTTCATGCTAATGTCATAAAATCCAGCAAAACCTGGGATAGTCAGGGATGATAGACCACTGCATCTTTGCTTACTTGTTCCTTGTTCAGGGCATAAGACAATGCAACAAGCTAGGAGGAGGCTTTAGCTGAACTAAACCATTCTTAAGTGAGTGTCTCTTGTGCTGAGCTGGGATATGTTAGAAAGATTACACTTGTCATGATAGGATTGGCCTGTCCACTGAGGCCAAAATTAATTTTACCTCCCTTTAGAAAACTGAGGTTTACAACCTGGAAACAGAGAGGCCTTGCTATACATAGTGAAGGAACGAATGGTTTTCAACACCTAAGACATCAATATTTACTTTAATATACTTTTAAATGAGAAAAAAATCTACATATTTCTAGGCTAATATAGATACTGAAAACAAGGAACATGAGAAAAGCAGAATATAATAACAGACTCTCGTTTAATTATTTTGTTACATATTTAGCTATGAACTGGTAAGCACCCAAAGGAAATTAGTTATCTCATAATGTTTTTCATCCTGAGAATTCAAAGTGTTTTGTCAAAATGGGGAAAATAAAGCAGAGATAAAGTGGCGTGACTAAATATCATACAGTAGAGAGGCAAATGTCATGGTCTATAGTCTGATAGACCATCTAAAAGATTGCATCATGTTAGAAGTCCCCCAAATGCACTAGTAATAACTTTCAGAGCAGTAGCTCCCAATTTTTGGTATTGATATGCTTAAACACTCTGTATGGGTAGGCTGGCTGTAATGACCTAATACAAGTAATGGGAAGAGGAAGAGAGGGACAGGAATGCCTGTATAGAGCTTGCACAGAGGGTGCTGCGGCACTCAGTCAATGTACATCCCTGTGTTCATAAAACAGAAAGGAAGCTCTTTCAGTAAAGTTTAAACAAGGGCCACTGAGCTGGAAAGAAGGAAGAGGTTTTAGTGGAGCATGGAAAGAAGACATAGAGAAGGGGTGATAAACAGAGATGGTGGACCAAGAATTAGGGGTGGAGCGGGGCGAGATGTGGTAATTATTTAAGAGTGGCAGAAGCAGTTTTTGCATATAAAGATATATTATTTATTTCTATGAAGTAATTCACAGTATGGTTAAAATAACCACTGACACTTAAGTATTTTGTCTTCAATTAAGTGAATTCTGTACCAGCTAAGGGTATTGTCACATCTTTGATATAATCCTTGCAGATCTGAGCACTGTTCACTTAATTTTTGACATATTTAGTTAGAGTATAATGAGCATGTAAAGAAAATAAAACATCATTATATGCAACACAGATGTACCAGATTTTATTTTTACCTTCCTCTGAGTTATAACACTTACATTACAGTACCATCTGTAATCTCTGGCAGGGCTGCGGCATTCTACAGATATATAAGAAATGACAGGTACCCTATGACAAACAGCTTACTGCCTAGCACACTGAGTAAGCTAATGAAAGAAAGAAGGTACAGTGTATGAGCAAACAGGCTGAGTGAGCTAGCGAGGGAGGTAACAAAAAATAGAAAATTAAATTTACATAGGCATGTAAGTCATCTAGGAACCTAACTCAGAAGTCAGTAGGTTTTAAAAATGGATTGTGCTTCATTGTTTTCCAGCAAATCTTAGTTTATTGAACGCTACGCTGTTTTCAAAATGAGATGTTGGTTCTCATACCAGACACCTCTCTGGTGTATGTGGCACACCAAAGGAGGTGCAAGAGGTGCTGGAAAAGCACGGGAAGACAAGAGAAAGAACAAGTTCAGCTTCATGTCCATACATTACTTACATCACTGTGTATCGAAACCCTCTACCTGCAAAGTCAGTGGGTAGGCTTATACATTCAGTGTTGCAAAACGTATTTTAATAAAGCATTAATAAAGTAAAATATGAAGGTTTTTAAGTAACATAGGCTGCTAGTTTGAGTTAATTGAAATGGACAGTCTCAGGTTCTTACTAGGCTACTTAAGTGTTTTGAACTGTCATTTACATTGCACGTAAAGTCCAGGCTATGGCTTGCCTGAAAAAACCCCTCATTGTGCTTCTTCATGAGAGCGATAGCAGAGTCCACAGTATTATGGAAACAATTAATTGAATACATAACATTACAGTGAAGACACTGTAAGATATTTGTACCTTGTGAGACATAAGCTTCTGTAGGAGTACCACAATGCAGGAGGTGACTGAATAGTTCCTTTTTCAGGAGACTACACTCAATAATTTTTGTTCAGTTTAAAAGGATTTCCATTTTGCTTTGATTATGGTATTTCATTATTGTCCATTTACTGAAAGAAGTTTATTGATGATATAAGCATGGTGCTTGACATATGCAATCAAAAACCATCAATGCATAATCACGAAATAAAGGCCATAAACATAGAAAAGGCGCCAGTCGAATGATGCTATCTGTGCCATTATGTAATGTGTTTGTATCAGCATCTAGCTCTCCCCGAGGGGATTACTGAGTCTACCTTAAATTTTTTCATCAAGATGTCTAAAAAGAAGAAATTGCTTGGCCAGATTTATGCACATTTAAATAGAGTAACCAGTTCTAGAAGTGTAAGCATTTACTGCTGATGGAAAACATCGAGGATTTATGTATTTTTTGGCATTTTTCCCACAGTGACAAATTGTCCTTTATTCAGCAATTCATTATTTCAGGTGATGAACTCTTGCCAAAAATTTCAAGCTCAAGTAAATAAAACTAGATACCCAGAAAAAAGGTTCCTAAATTGTTCACATATAGTTCCTATTCCTGACAACAAATGAGATAAATTAAGCAGTGTTGCACATGTGAAGCAATTTTGAAAAGAATTTTATTAAGTCATTTAGATGACAGAATGTGGTTGTTTAAGTATGAAAATAATGCCTGCAGATTTTACCTGAAGAAGCAAAATCCATAAAAGATACACACAGGGAGGACAACTGAATAAATTAAATGTTTTAATAAGCTGGAGAGTGATACAGCAAAGAAAAAAGAAGATAAGTGGTAAATGATTTATCGTTTTCTAGGTAGCACATTTTTTTATGGTTCATTTCCTCCTCAATGTGAAATCTATAAAAAGAATCTTCAAGGAAGTTGAACAGAGTGGGGTTTTATTAACATATTGCAATTACCCTGTGGCCATTCCTTGCTGTTAATCACAAGACCACAACAACTTCTAAAAATACAAAACAACAAAAGGGTAACTGTTATGAACAGATTTCTTCCCTCTCCACACAAAAACCTGGAGTTTAAGAAAAGAACCCAGACTGTTCATCCTGAGTAAGTTTTGATTTCTAACTACATTGTGTTCTCACTTCTGTAACCTCGGAATTTGTGACTGAACAGCTCTGTTTGAGCAGGCCATTGCCTAGTTGGAGATGTCAGAAGCAATTACTTTCACAGATTTAAGATTTTATCATACAAACTGGACAAGTGAGGCCATTTGTTAAGCATTTCATCATATCTTATCGATTGTCCAGAGTTTACATTTCATCACAGATTAGACCTCACTTTGAATGTGAACAGTAGGTGGAGGAGAACCTTAACTAAATGAAGTTGTCTCTGGTTGGTATTTGAATGGCTCTCTTGAAAACCGACTACTTGCCTGAGGGAGAGAAGGCAAAGAGACAGGAGGTGAGACTTGTGATGTTGGTAAGTGTTTAAAACATTCATGGTTCACACACAGCTCCTTCAATGGGAAAGACTTCAAAGGTCCAAAGAAGAACAAGGAAGCTCCAGGAAGCTGGTGAAAGATCTGGACCAAAAGTACTACGAGGAGTGGCAGAGGCAGCTGGGATTGTTTAGCCTGGAGAAAAGGAGGCTCAGGGGGAACATTATCGCTCTCTACAACTATCTGAAAGGAAGTTGTGGCCGGTTGAGGGTCAGCCTCTTCTCCCAGGTAACAAGTGATAAGACAAGAGGAAATGGCCTCAGGTTCCACCAGGGGAGGTTTGGATTGGATATTAGGAAAAGTTTCTTCCCTGACAGGGTTGTCCAGCACTGGAACAGGCTGCCCAGACAAATGGTTGAGTCACTATCCCTGGAGGTATTTAAAAGACATGTAAATGTGGTGCTTGGGGACACGGTTTAGTGGTGGACTTGGCAGTGCTGGGTTTATGGTTGGACTCTGATCTTAGAGCTCTTTTCCAGCCAAAACTTGAGATAAGTTTTGTCCAGCTTTTCATGCAGAGAACTGCAATGGTTTTTTTTCATATGTAGATGTTGGGTAGTACTGTTTTCTGGTGTGTAGATAATGGATTTGGAAGAAGACCTGACAAAGGAGAATTGATCTCAACCATGTCTTCAACAGAAGCCAGTGTCATGAAGATTTTAATTTAGATGTGAAGATTGCTAGAAGGATTACTAGAAAATTGGGAAAACTTTACTTATGCCATCTCATCCAATGTCACTTTTTATTTCCATACATGTGTCTAGAAAAGTCCCCGTGATTGTTTCAGCTATTATGGTGGCACTGGTACAAGTCCAGCAGCAGCTTCTCTACCATGTCTAGCCCTCCATATCTAACAAGCTGTATCAGGGCTAACAAACTAATTGTGTGTGAGCTAGTAGGTTAAAGTCAGTATTTTCCTTATAAACTGAAGCCATGTTTTGTAAGCTATTTTTCAGTAGTAACTCTTAACTGGGCATCATAATATTATTATAGAAACAATTTTTCTTCCCATGAATTTATTTTGTATTACAGGAATTGTATGTATTTTAATATCTTTGAACAGTAGGATGGACATTGTAGCCTATTAAGATTTCTTCCAGCTTCTCCATTCAAAATTTCTATTTCTCTAGATAAGAATATCGCTTTCACTATTTACCTTTCGGTCTGACAAATTATAGTTCATTAAAATATTAAAGCATTTGGTTAGCACCCCATTTTTAACATATATATTTTCCTCTAGTTATAGTACTATTTGTCCATCTTTTTCTATCAGTAATATCACACATTTAGATGTGTTCATAAGGGATCTTGTTCACACATTGTCCATGCACAAAGATATTCTATAATACATTTTTCTTTGCTAGGGTAGTTTTTGAGTACAAATTTCAGCCTTAAACTAAAAGAAAGGTTTGTAGTAACAGTGAATAGAAATTTTTGATTTTTGTTATTCTTGCTATTCTGTTTTATGGCTGAGGGCCTAATCTTAATATTCCCGACTTAAATTGTAATAAGTTTTGTTTAAGTATAGCTAACAAATGGGTGATTAATTATTAACTCACAATCCCATTGCCTGAAAACCTTGTACTTGGCGCCTCAAGAATTGTTTTTTGTTAATTTTATTCTTATCTGATAAATCTGACCCAATGTCATCATACTTAAGAAAGCACTGAAAGACCCGAAGCTAAAAGCAAGCCTCTGCTTGGACAAAAACATACTTATGCTAAAGCCATTTGTTTAAAAAACATTTAAACTTATGAGTTCAATCATAATAAACTGAAGTCCTTCAGAAAGTAATTGAAGTTCTCCACGGTTACACAGGGTAGACTCTGATTCTGCAATCAGATATACATCTGCTTAAAGGAATATTTAGAGGGTGTTGAGGGCTTTCTCAAATACTTGCCAGTAGTTTCACTAACTTTCTCCTCCGAAAGTAAATTATGGTATCATGTCAGAAAATACAAGCAATTTCACCATTTGATAGTGTCCTCTAGAATACACTCTGTCTCTTCTCAATATCTCTTTGTCCACTTCACTTTAAAAGTGAAATTATTAATCTCATCATCTCAAATCTCACTACTTTTTTGCTACAGAAGTTCCATCTTTATGGATCCGAGTATCCCTTTTTTCTCCCGACTGCCCTTGAGCTAGAATTGAGGAATCACAGTCTGGGTGTGGGGAGATACAGGCAAAAGGTGGAGGTGCCTCCTGGCACATGTACAGCCAAACTGAAGATAGTTTATCCTTTCTTCCCAAATATATTATGGATTAACCTCTCAGCTTTTTGTTTTTCTTTTGTTTTGGTTTGTTTTTTCAAGTTATCAGAAATACTAGGAGTTGGACTTAACATGAAAGGGGAAGAAGGGAAGAAGAAAAGACTGGCTCTTGCCAGTGGTAAGTGGGTGAGGCTGCCACTCATGGCAGGATAGCAGAGCAGTCACCTGAAAGCACAACTGTGGCTCTGCACATACTGGAGCATGTTTCAGGGCCATGGCCAGAGACGAAATGCTGGTGCTTAGCGAGTAGGTCCTGTGTACATAAGCCTTTTCTGCAAACACCGACCACATTGCTTCAGATTGTCTAATCTGTATTAGATTTGATGGATTTCTTTGTTGCTTTTAGTTTATGGTGTCATGTAGAGCAACACTTTAGGTATGAATGGGTAGAAGGAAGAGTAATACTCAGCACTGCTGTACTTAAAAAGACAGAATGTTAACAGAATATAAAACAGGTCCTCATGGGGGGTATCTGTTGAAGGGATAACATGACAGGGCAAAAGCAATTCTGGAGGTTCCTCAAGCATGTCAATGACAAATTCCTTACACAAGTTGTTGAGAAGCCAACAAGAAGAAATGCCATGCTGGACCTTGTGCTCACCAAAAGAGAGGAGCTGGTAGGGAACATAGTGCTCCAGAGCAGCCTTGGCTGCAGTGTCCATGAGATGGTAGAATCATCAGGACAGTGAGGAGGGCACACAGCAAGCTCACTGCCCTGGACTTCAGAAGAGCAGACTTTGGCCTCTTCGAGGACCTACTTGGTAGAGTCTCAGCGAATAGAGGACAGAGGGGCCCAAGAATGGTGGCTGATATTCAAGGATCTCCTCCTTCAAGCTCAGAACAAGGAGGAAATTGGGCAAAAATGCCAGGAGTCCTCCATGGATGGACAAGTAGCTGCTGAGCAAACTCAGAGCAAAAAAAGAAGCCTTCTGGAAGTGGAAACAGGGACAGGTGGCCTGGGAGGAACACAGGGCAAATGTACTGGAAGCTATGGACGGAGTTAGGGAAGCCACGGCGAGTTAGAACCGTGTCTGGTCAGGGATATTAAGGATAACAGGAAGCGCTTCTATAGATATATTGCAAGCTAGAGATAATGTGGGCCTTCTTCAGAAGGAACTGGGAGACCTGGCTACTCTGGACAAAGAAGGCTGAGGTTCTCAATGACTTCTATGCCTTAGTCTTCAATGGCAAGTGCTCTAGCAATGCCATCCAAGTTGAGAAAGGCAAATGCAGGGACTGAGAGAATGAGGACCCNAGTGGAAACAGGGACAGGTGGCCTGGGAGGAACACAGGGCAAATGTACTGGAAGCTATGGACGGAGTTAGGGAAGCCATGGCCAGTTAGAACCGTGTCTGGTCAGGGATATTAAGGATAACAGGAAGCGCTTCTATAGATATATTGCAAGCTAGAGATAATGTGGGCCTTCTTCAGAAGGAACTGGGAGACCTGGCTACTCTGGACAAAGAAGGCTGAGGTTCTCAATGACTTCTATGCCTTAGTCTTCAATGGCAAGTGCTCTAGCAATGCCATCCAAGTTGAGAAAGGCAAATGCAGGGACTGAGAGAATGAGGACCCTAAGCCCACTGTAGAGAGGACTGGGTCCAAGACCATCTAAGGAACCTGAATGTGCACAAGTTCATGGGACCCTATGAGACTAATCTGTGTGTCCCGAGGGAGCTGGCAGATGAAGTTGCTAAGCCACTAGCCATGAATTTTGGAAAATCATGGCAGTCAGGTGAAGACCCTGATGACTGGAAAAAGGGAAATATAACCATCATTTTTAAAAAGGGAAACCTGGAAGACTTGGGGAACTACAGACTGGTCAGGCACATGGAAAACAAAGACATGGTTGGTAACAGCCAAGGTGGCTATACAAAGGGGAAATCATGCCTGAAAAATTTGGTGACTGTCTATGACAGGTCTACAACATTGATGACTCGTGGCAGAGCAACTGACATTGTGTACCTGGATTTATGCAAAGCATTTGACACTGTCCCACATGACATCCTTATCTCCAAATTGGAGAGACATGGATTTGATGGATGGACCACTTGGTGGTCAACACACTGGAAGGAAGGGATGCCTTCACAGGCTTGAGAGGTGGGCTGATGCAAACCTCATGAAGTTCAACAAAGCAATGTGCAAAGTCCTACACCTCGGTCATGGGAATTCCACACCTACAGGTTGGGTGGAAAAGTGATTGAGAACAACCCTGCAGAGAAAGACTTGAGCATGTAGATTGACGAAAAACACAATAATTCTGGCCAGAAAGCTGACCGTGTTCTGGGCTGCATCCCAAGGAGCATGACCAGCAGGTCAGAGGAGGTGATTTCCCCCCTCTACTCTGCTCTTGAGACCCCTATCTGGAGTACTGAAACCAGTTCTGGTGTCCCCAGTGGAAGAAAGCCGTGGAACTGTTGGAGCAAGTCCAGAGTAGGGTCATGAAGTTGATATGAGGACTGGACTACCTCCACTGTGAAGACAGGCTGAGAAAGTTGGGACTGTTCAGCCTGGAGAAGAGAAGATTGTGTGGAAACCTGATAGTAACCTTCCAGTATCTGAAGGGCTCCTACAGGGAAGCTGGAGAGGAATTCTCCATTTGGAACTGTAGTGATAGGATGAGGAGTATTGGGTACAAATGGGTTAGATATGAGGAAGAAATTTTTTACTGTGAGGGTGGTGAGGCACTGGAACAGGTTGCCCAGGGAGGTCTTGGATGCCCCAACCCCGGCAATGTTCAATGCCAGGTTGGATAAGGCCTTGAGCAACCTGATGAAGTGGGAGGTGTCCCTGCCTGTGAAAGGGAAGGTTGGGACTAGATGATCTCTAAGGTCCATTTCAACCCCTTAACATTCTATGATTCTATGTATGTCCAAATTTATTTACTAGCCAAAAGCACAAACAGAATTCCTGCCCTAAGTTGTCATGCTAAATCCAGCTTTTTGCTTTTTCAGATGTTTTCCCTCATATCTAGCATATACCAGAAGGAACCACCCATGGGTGGTTCACTGAGGCTTCTTTAAAGACAGAAATTACTCATCATCCACCCTAAAGAATTAAAGACACTCTTTTCTATTCTCCCTATTAGACTTGCATATGCTGCAGATCTAACCGGCTTTGAGTGCAAAGAATAATAATAAATAATTCCCTTTCCTTCAGCAAAACAACTTAATTTAATTTGACCAGCCACAGGGGGAAAAAAAAAAACAACCCAAAGAAATAATCCCTTCAAGAAAAACATCATTCTCTGCCAACTGCGTTTCCCAAAGTGTCACAGAGCAAAAGCCAAAGTTAACACTGCCTTCTCAGTCATATAATGACAAAGCAGGGAGTCTAGGTTGCAAACAGGTCATCCAGTGTAAGGAACAGCTTTTCATCTCACTAGCCCACACTACTGCACAACAAACATGCAATATTTAAATGGCAAATGAAATATTTAAATGGAAAACTAGATAAGGCATGCCTCTTGTTATGATTACATTTTGACCTTTTCTGAGTTGCATAATATTAGAGTAATTGTATAATCAGTCTCATTTCTTCTGTGCTCTCCCTTGGAAGTACCCAACCAGCAGCGATTCTTACCCTCTTGTAGGCAAAAGCTATTTCAAGCCACCCACCTATCATCTTTATCACCCTCTCTAACTCTTAGATGGTTCATGCACTTATTGGATGTAATACACCTTCCTCCCCTATAGCAAATTGGTGTTACTTAAATTGACTCTTTCTGATTGCTATGAATACAGCATCCAACAGTTATGAAATAATTGAAAGATTTGGATCACAAAACCTTTAAAAATGATTCTTTATTATCAAGTAACGTGCTTCAGACTAACTTTCTATAGCTGCTCTATTTCCTGTGATAATTGCATTTTTTGGCAAGTTATGATATAGTGACTAGCCACATATGTCATGATTTGATCCAGTGGTTAATCAAGTTGTGTGCAATGAAATAGCAGGTTTTTTTGTTTTCTTCCTATAATGCTATTTGCTTTGAAATCTATGCCTTTGATATTTGTGCTGTAGCTTGGCCATGGCTCTGTTATAATTATTTCAGATATTTAGTTAGCCATTTGAGAGATGGGCTGTTACGAACAAGAATATTGTCAAGGACACTTCTAAAGCAAATAACCAAACCGGACTTCTTAGGTGCTTTGATGTCCTTTGTTTTTCAAACATTTGCACTGACATGTTTTTCTATGTAATTATCACAATCACAAACAAGATCTGATCAAAGCATTCTGCTGCTTATGAAGGTTGAAACTTTTAACTTTTCATTTTTGATTTTAGAGATTTTATGCTTATGGTTTTAAAAGCACCCAGGGAAGCCCTAGTTGGCAGGTATATATTGATCTGAGTGTCTCTGATACAGTCATTTTTTAGTGGTTTTATGTACAGAGTGGGTACTGGATTTACCTTCCAAGTTGATGGTGCTGCACTGCAGTGTAAATACTAAAAGGTCAAAGCATTGGTATAATTTTTAATCATTGTATTATGTTAAATCACTAAGAAGGAAATAATAATTTCTTGTGCATTATTCCACACTAAAAGTAAATATCATATATGATTGACATAGATCTACTGGCACGCAGAAGTAAGAAAACACAGTGCATGAAAGTGGTGCCCATCCCTGCGTCAGGTAGCCCACGAACTTTGTTCCTGTGCCAGGGAGGGCTGCAGGCATGAGGGAAGGTGGGCTGACACACCCTCTCAATAGGCTTCAGATACCTCACAGGCCATGAGCTGAGTGCATCCCCACAGGAATTCAGGAGGCAGTGTCTTCCTGCCAGCCTGCCCATAGCTCTCACGCATCAGCTGGTTGACTGCCTTATCAGTATCCAGAACTATCATAATCTATGAAAACAGTTCTGCAACTACATGAACGTGAACACTTAGGCTGTGCTCCAGCAGTGCTAACAGGACAGTACTCTCATCATGTGGCCTATCCATGTCAAATAATTTGTGTTATTGGCATTGCTACCACACTTCTGTTATCATGACTGTTTTACTGCTTTCTCCGCTCTTCTACTTGTTGACCTTTTTTGGTCTTAATCTAAGCTTCTCATCTTTCTTCTGCTTCCAACCTTGCTTTTAATGTCTTTCATAATCAACACAGAAGGAACAACAAACCTATCATTTATTTTTGTGCCCATAAATATTGTTTGCCCATCCTATTAAATGCATTCTTTCAATGAAATTTAATTTAGTTGCTGCAGCTGTACTCATTGCTTAAAATAAATACATTAAGAGGTGCAGAAAATAGTCAGATATTCAAGGAAATTGCACTTATCCTTGTTGCTGATGCTTGCATCGCTCTCTAAGAGGCCCAATCTGTTGTAAAATGTTTCTGTAGGATAAAATGGCATAAGATCCTATTTCAGTCTCTAATTTCTGTCATTAAATGAACATCTCTGGTAATGCTGAGAAGGAACTTCAAGTTTCCATTGCATTTTCCAAAAGGAATAGGAGATAACCCAAGTTTCTTAAGCAACATTAGAGTCACAACATCAGGACAAGAGACGAGCCAGTACTAAGGTCTGTGTGGCAGCTGTCACTACCTAAGCGAGTTAACTTACTGCTCTAGTGGGGTGATGATTAAGAAAATAAGAACAAGTTTCCACGTGACTTTGATGGAACTATTGAGATGCTTTAAGAAAGGCACATAACTAGAAGTTTGCAAGCTCAAAGTTTCATGTTTAATGAAAGTGGCATGAGTATGTATGGCTTACAGCAACATTGATATGGAGTATTTATTTGGGATATAGGACCTTTATTAATTCTGTATTTGCACAATTAAGGCCAAGGTTCTTTGGTATCATCAAGCAAACAAATTATTAAAAAGTAATATATTTTGGTTTTTCCCTACAGAATTGCTGCATGACGCTGAACTTATTCTAAAGTGCATTCTTTAAAACGGTACTTGAAGAGTAAAAAGACTTTAAATTGGCAGGGCATAGGTTCCTGTCAGTACCTGTTGAAAGAAATGCTTCATAAGCAAGTAGAGCATTGATGTAGCTTTCATATGCCTTTATTAGAGTTCCACCATATATGCACAAATCGGCTTTCTGATATCTATGCCTATGTCTTTCCACTTGGAAGCTTTGCTCTTGCCTCTTACTCCTCTGAAAATTGGACCCTTTCTAGCTCAAGCAGTAATAGAGAATGACTAGACTGCTGTGTCCTATGCCTTTCAGCGAGCTGCTTGACGATATGGATTAAGTGCCAGAAACCCTCCAAACAACACCGTAGTTGGATGGGTCTCTCTGTTTCTGTCTTGAACATAAACCATACAGTGTAAAATAATTTTTTCTGTCTCTCTCTCTTTTTCTTTTTTTTTTAATGTATCTGTTGAGTTGTGCTGTATATTTGGGCATTTGCTTCCACACTGTGTTTTCTTGCTTTGAAGATGTAGCATCCTTCGTACTTCTAGAGTTAAAATAAATCGCTGTTTTTCAATGTTGGAGTAAAAAGCAGATATAAAAATGTGGGGAAAGAAATGATTTGCTCCGGATAGACATCCAGATGATATACATAGAAAATTATTGTTTTTGAAGCCTAGGGTGACAAAGTAGAGAGAGATATTTCTCACTGCCCTATTGCATATGGGGCAGTGTAATCCACCAACTACTTTTGATAAGCTTCACTAGTTTTTTGGAGTTTGCTGTGTGATGATCTCATGGGCAGAATCAATTTAAGTATTCCAAACATATGCCTTTTAAATGCCCAAATCATGTTTACGAAGAAATGATTGTTATGTTTGTGTCTAGAGATCAATGCATTTTTCTTCATTTGCGGTATGTTGTGACACTGCTGCAGCTTCTGGAGCTGCATTTCAGTAGGAATTGCTGTTGATTTATTTTTAATTTGATCTTAATCAGCTCTTTGTTTTTATTCGCTTTCTTTTTGTCATTTTATTTGCTTAAGTATCAGCATAGGTCCCCAATAAGAGGCTTGGAAAGAAAGAGAAAGCTTACATTGTCTGGCTTCAGTAACCATCAGCTGTATTACTGCATGCACATCTATCAAGATTAGTTGCTTTTCCAGTACATAAAATCCATTTATGTAACAAGAAAATCAAATAAACACCACTGTATTTTCTTAAAATCTCTAGTGTCCATGCCTTTCTTTGGCCACATAAAAATGATTTCTGGGAATTTAACAGTATAAGGTTTAACTGTTATTTTAAAGTCTCATGTGAACTGAATAAAAAACTGGACCTGTCAATATCCTGTCTTAAAAGGGAAAATAGGTGAGGTTGCCATTCGTTCGAACAATGTGAATTTAAGTAAATGCTTTGTTATTTCAATATCATTTGACTTCTGATACATGGACACTTGCTTGGCTTTCTGACCAATGAAAACACATTAGTCTCCTTGCCAGGCACTGGAGCAGACATGTGAAGCAGTCTCCCATTTATACATGCCTCCAAAGAATACTGGTCATCCAAGAGACCCTCGGGAGGCAAGTCAGTGATCTATCACAGTCCAAAAAAGTATGAACTTAGTAGAGAATGTAACCAAATTTAGTGAGAAGGGCAAACTTGGTGGCAGGGAGTCTGGGAGCTGTGTCAGACCTGTGGCTGGAGACGAGGCAGCCCACCTGACTTGTGATGGACACCTCACCTTCAGGAGAGCCATGGACCTGAGTTGAGATGAACACAGAGGGGCTAAGGCCATGGCTCAGACCACAGTCACAGGTAAGGTAATGTAATAGAGTCTCTCTTTCAATGGTGAGTTTTGGCTGGAGTGTCCTGCTTGCTCACGTCTCTAAGACCTTGTACTGAGTAGGGTGAGTGCAGGGCAAGGTACTGCAGATACCATGGAGCAGGGCAGCCTTTTTCTTCCTAAGGCCCTGGCAAATACTTGCAGAAGAGCTGTAAGTTTAAGATCTCACTAGACAGCCCTTTACAGGGGCACCTTCCTTTCCCCACACCAATTTTTCTTCCTTGTCTTCTCCATTACCTTTTCTGTGTCCAGGATCCTGGCAGTTTGTGCTTCCAGCAGGACAGCTGGCCAGGCTGTGGAGTCTTTCATACCACAACTGCCTACGACAGGGAAGGTTGCAGCAGATCCCTGAATAATAAAGGCTATTACTGCTTCTTATGTTTTCTTATTTCAGGCATGTGCATACCCTGCATGAGAAAAGTATGTCCTAGTCAAGTATGAAGATAGACATTTTATAGAGTAAAACTGGTGCCAAGACAGGCTTTTAAGGCTAAAGAATACTGTGCAGGATTTATTTTAGGGTGGTTTCTGATTAGCTGCTCATCACTATTATGTCTGGATCACAGGTGTTGGCAGTTTTGTATAGTCAGCTGTTTAGCTAGCATGCTTATTATCCAAAGGTAAAATAAATTTGGGGAAATAAAAGACTTAAGAACTTCTTTTTTGCACCTTTTAACTCTGTCTGATTATGCTCCTTTAATGCATCTAGATCCTGTCTAAAATTAACAAGGGTTACTGAGTGGATTCCCTGTTAGCAGCAGCAGAAATGGTCCAAATTTTTAACTCCTTCCTTAGATTTATGGATATCTGGAGCTCAAGGAAACATAGTATGAATACATGGATTTTTTTTTTTTTGTGCTTGTCTTTTCATATTTGATGCATAAATAAATAACATTTGATTCTCTAGTCCTCATTTCCCAATTCATCAGTATCCATCTTAATTTCCCAGTGGAAGTCAATGCCATTCACTTTGGCATGTTCTTTTTTTGGGGTGGTATTTCTTACATGGGAACCAGGATATGTGAGTCTGTGTGGGGAGGGTAATGACAGTTTCCAAAACTGGGAATTGCTCCTGGAGTCCACAGAGCTGACATAGGTTATGTCAATATCATGCCATGGGTCATAGTTTAAAGCATTTCTCAGAAAATAGTCTGAAATTATTCTATTCAGGTCAGCTCCAGTTCTGGGGAGGCATGAGAGGGGTTGATTTGGTATATTTAGGGCAAACCCTTTACATGTTCCCTAACATGGATTTAAATTTTGGAACCTTTTCCTTGAGAAAGAAAACAAACAAATACACGTCTATGAAAGGTGATCTATGGAGCACACCTTAACTCAGAAGGTGTGTTTAAAAAGAAAGGTACTGAGCATTCGCCAAGTGTGAGCAAGTCATTATTGTGTTGTGAGCACTATTTTCATGATTTCTTAGCCAATAATGTTGATTTGAGGAAGGACCAGGAAATTAGGGTGTTTCAAGTTTCAAGCTGAAGAATGCTATTTTTGCTTCTGTGAGTGTAAATTTTTGCAGTGTACTGTGTTTGGCTCTAGTTAGAGTTATAAATCCTTCATTTTCACAAGCAATAAATTCACTTACAAACTGTAAAAAGTACCTCTCATTTTTTCTGAGTGTTGTGTCACAGGAAAGTTGAAGACATGACAAATGGTTGGGCTAAGTGCCTCTTTTGGAGTAGCTGATTTAAGTGAAATATCTAAGGAATGTTAATCCTTTTAGTTTTAGTAATTTTTACAACTAGCCATTTTAAAGTGATGCAATGTAAAAATTCAGATATCAGTAAGCATGTTATATGGGCGGAGGATGTAGAATGATTTGTCAAGTTATTACCCAGTATCCTCTTAAGTTCTCATTATTGCATGATTTTACCAGGCTTGCAATAATTCACAATGCAGTAGATTCCTTCAGAGAGCCTTGCAAACCACCACTCAGGTAGTGTAATCAGACACAATCCTTGTAGGCTTTTGTTTACTCTGCACAACCACTAATAAATCCTCAGCAAGCTCTTGTTTACAGTTTGAGGAAAGGTGGTTTGTGGAGATAGCAGGGTCACACAATCCATGGTACTGCTACCTCTTTTAACTGCAGGCTGGAGCAATTCATGTCAAGCCTCCCTGAAGGATACTGGACTGCAAAATGCAGCAGTAAAAAGACAATACTTGGACATTTAAGAAGTCAAGGATTTAGAGAAGCAACCAAAATCAATTGGACCTTGATCTAATGAGTCTGAAAACAGACACAGAGAAGCTTCAGGCATTTTGACTTGAAAAGTACATTGTATAGTGTAGCTGGTGTCTTATGTTTGCTTTCTAGAGAGCAATGTTCATTTGTGTTCTTAGGCTCATGGCCTCCCTTTGTATTGCTGCCTGGAAGGACACACATACTCCCTGAAAAAGAGGGATGAATATTCTCTTTCCTCATTTCTGGACCTGATATGGGAACCCTGATGGCTGAAGTAGTTTACTTCAAGTAGTTACTACAGTTTTACCAGTTATTAGGCCACTGGGGGTGGGTTGACCCTGACTGGATGCCAGGCACCCACCAAAGCTGCTCTATCACTCCCCTCCACAAGTGGACAGGGGAGAGAAAATGTAACAAAAGGGTCATGACTTGGGATAAAGAACAGGAGAGATCACTCACCAAATGCTGTCATGGGTAGAACAGGCTCAACCTGGGGGTATTAATTGAATTTATTACTAATAAAATTGGAGCAGGATAATGAGAAGTAAAATTAAAAAAACCTTTCCCCATCCCTCCCTCATTCCTAAGCTCTACCTCCTCCCTTAGTGTTGCAGGGAGACAGGGAGTGAAGGTTATGGGCATTCATCACATATTGTTCCTCCCACTGCTCAGGGACAAGAGTCCTTCCCCTGCTCCAGTGTAGGATCCCTCCCATGTGAGACAGTTCTCCATCAAATTCTTCAGTGTGAGTCCATATAATGGGCACTAGTTTTCCATGAACTTCTGCAACGTGGGTCACTCTTCCACAAGGTCCAGTCCTTCAGGCACCCAACAGGGTCACAAGTCCTACCAGGGAACCTGCTCTGGTATGTGCTCCTTTCTCCATGGCTCTGCAGGTCCCTGCCAGGACCCTGCTCCAGCATGAGTTTTCCACAGGATCACAGCCCTCTTTCAGGCATCTACCTGCTCTGACATGGGTCTTGTTCATGGGCTGCAGGTGGATCTCTGCACTCCCATTGACCTCTGGTGGCTGCAGGGGGACAGCCTGTTTCACCACGGTCTTCACCATGGGCTGCAGGGGAACTTCAGCTCTGGTGCCTGGATCATCTTTTCCCCCTCCTTCTCCACTGACCTTGATGTCTGCAGAGTTGTTCCTCTCATGTATTCTCACTCCACTCTTCTCTGGCCGCAGTTACATCTGTGCAATAGGGTATTTTTCCTTCTTAAATATGTTATCACAGAGGTGTTATCACCACTTCTGATTAGCTCAGCCTTGTCTAGCAGCACAGCAAGTCCATCTTGGAGCCAGGTGACATTGGCTCTGCTGGACATGGAGGAAGCTAACAGCAGCTTCTTGCAGAAGCCATCCCTGTAGCCCCTCCATAACCAGAACCTGACCATGCAAACCCAATACACTACTGGCAGAATTTCTTAGCATCCTTTAGCTCTAGGGAAAAGAAAAAATAAAGCTGAAGTCAACTTCAAGTTGATCTTATTCTAGTCTTTCTGACTGCCTGGCTTCTTCCAAGCTGTTAGATACCATGAGAAAAATGCCTTGGAATCATAGGGTCATTTAGGCTGGAAAAGACCTCTAAGATCATTGAGTCCAGCTGTTAACCCAGCATTGGCAAGTCCACCACTAAACCATGTCCCTAAGCACCACATCTACACATCTTTTAAATACCATCAGGGCTGGGGACTCAACCGCTTCCTTGAACAGCTTGTTCCAGTGCTTGACAAACCTTTCTGTGAAGAAATTTTTCTCAATATCTTTTCTAAACCTTGCCTGGCGTATCTTGATACCATTTCCTTTTGTCCTGCCAGTTGTCAGGCCTGGAAGAAGAGGCCAACCCCCACCTCACTACAGTCTCTGTTCAGGTAGTTGTAGAGAGCAATAAGGTCCCCCTTGAGCCTCTTTTTCTCCAGGCTAAACACTCCCAGCTCCCTCGGCTGCTCCTCATATGACTTTTGCTTCAGACCCTTCACCTCCTCGGGATATTTGATACTTTTGATCTTGGCACTCTTCCCAAAAGGAAAATTCAGGACGATTTGCAAAAACTGATAGAGTTTGAGTTTCAGTTTATCTGGATTTTGTGTGAAAGACTTTGTTGGGATTGTGTTCATTCAGAAACGCTTTCCTCTTACTTTGCTAAAGTTAAAATGCAGGTCTGAACATAATGTGTGACGCTGCTTAATTTAGATGGTTTCCTGAAGAAGCCACATCATTTTGGGCTGATTTTAAAATATTCATGGTACTGTGCTTCTTTCTATCTGTTTATTTGCATTATTTCTGACCATGTCTTAGATTATCCATACTGATTTTCTGTTTAGGTTAAAATGCTAAACAGAAGCTCCAAATATGTGGATATACATTTTTCCTGAAGACTTTTTTTTTAGTTAAAAATGAAATCCAGTCAATAGTATTCATCACAGATTTTTGCTATGTAGACACCCTGACTCTCTTGAAATTTGTGGAGAAAGTAGATATTCCCAGAAGGCAATTCACTTGGCCTGTGTGGATGCTTACTCTGGGAGGTGATTCATGCTTTGAAAGTCCCTTTTTTTTTTTTTTTTGATAGTTTATAAAATACTCTATACGATTAACTTAGACCAGTACTTCATACTTCTAAGCCATAGATCTTATCAATTATGTCTTAAAGCTCCTCTATGTGCATGGAAAACAGCACAAGACTGAAATAAAGTATTGGAAATAGAGTGGATTTTTTTTTGTTCCAGCATAATTTTGCCAAATTCGATTAAGTTTTTCCGTATCTGTGATAAGGATAATATAATAACAACTAGGAGCATTGTATGTTAAGTCCTCTGCAGGTACAAAGGATGTAGCTCTAAGTAAAAGAAATTTTCTTTTGCAAAATTGTAGACAAAACCTAAATGTAATTGTATATAACATGTCTATTAAAATTCCCTATATAAAAAGATAGAACACAAGGAGGAAGCACATGCTTGCAGATGTAGCCTAGACTAACCTCCAAAACTAGCAGCTTGAAAATTGAAAATTCAACAATTGAATCAAAAATTTCTTCAATAGTGATAACTTTGTAATTCTTGTTGCATTCAGATCCATTTAAAGGGAATCTGGATCGTAGTCTGAGGTTCTCCTCTAGACAATCTCTGAAATAATCAGTGATTTTTTTCCCCAGAAGTTCAGTCCCCTGTTTCTTGTGCATGCCAGCTCTCCAGTAACTTCCTGCAAAATTTCAGAGCTCACTCAAAGGTGAAGTAACTTTATAAATTGCAATCTGGTACTTTGTATTTCCAGATTAATTTTACTGGCATAACACTAGAAAATCATAGAAATCTCCTCTTGCTTACCTGTAAAGCACCAGCCAGAGAAGGTGATTGATATTTTGCCAGCGTAAATGCAATTATTCACTTAGTTTTTAATCTATCAATAAGAATTAACAAGCAGGATAACCATGTGATTATTGGGAAACCTTCTTCAAAGCTATTCTTCAAGAGGCTAAATGCATGCAGCCTGCCTTTCAACTACTCCACAATTGCATTGATTATGTCTCAAGGAGGAGACACTTGGCGCTTAATTTGTGAAAAACATTTTTTTCTGAGTTATGTTTATTATAACTGTACTATGTTGTTCTTCTTTAGTCTTGCAAGGCAGATTCACAGTGTAATTTGATGGTGGAACTTCTGGTAGCAACTCACATCCAGTGTTCCTCCCCTTCTTTTCCTGGTGTTTCTCACACGGCGGTGATAAAACACAAGTTGTGACTGTTCTCGGTGGGGCACACCTGTGTTTAGCACGGAAACGAGATTTTTTCTTCACTACGCATTACATAATTACCTAAGTATGTGCAAAACATGAATGTGCACTGGGCTTAGTGGCATGTTAGCAGGCTGTTGGTATGCAACATGAATTGATGTACGAGATTGGACTGTACTAATTGAGCTGATTGAATAATTAACTGGAACAGAAATGATTTGTTTGCATTACCTGTACTTGGAATTTGTAAATTTCCTTTGGATATTTTGGATGGATAATTTTCAACCTATGTGCTGTTTGCAGATTGTCAATTTTAACTACTCACTTTTCTGTGCCTGCATTAATCATGAGGTTCAGTTTCTGTACTTTAATTGGATGACTGAAACATTTTAACAAATGAATGTATTTGTTTTTCTAGAGGATGCACTTTGGGCATGCAGTTTTTAAGATTTGGGGACTTTTTAAACAAAATTGTCATTTCAATATTCATGCATAATGCATATTAGAAGCACAAATCCAGTGTATGGAATTCAAGCTGTGTGCTACATAAAGCACTTTGAGGATCTTCTCCCATCATTGAGCTTTAATTAATATACCTACATCTTGATAATGATTGTGTATGTCAAAGATCCATTACAGCTAAAGATCATTTACTGTGCAAGAAATATGTGTGTGAAGTTCTTTTCATGTTGCAGAGTATCTGGAAAAAGGATACTAAACCCTTAAACACTGACATGCAACAACCATCTCAATTTGGCTGGAAAATGTGTCAGATGGAACAAGTAATTAGTAAGTGGCATGAACAAATAGAAATCACTTCTAGTTAAGTAGAATATTGTAAATAATGAATTTTATTCAAACAAGCAGGGTTCTGAATTACTATAAAGTAAATATCAATTATTCATTTACTTTAATATTTTATTGCATCCCTCATAAACATTTACATTAGAACAGCAGTGAGCGTACCCTAGAGATTCAGACTAAGCAAACAAGCTCCCTTCCTCCTTCCCAGGCTTGTGGGCTGACTGCCCATCACCACACAAGCTCAGGATGAAACAAGTTGAAAATTGTATCACTTGCCGAAACTCCAAGTAGTGCCAAGCTGTTCCATTGCGCAGGAAGCCAAAGGGGTATCTGAAACTATAGTGCCTTGCTTCACATGAGATGCTTGGTATAATAATCTCATTTAGGTGGCATGTTTGTGTAGTGGTGAAGCAGAACGAAACACCTCTTCTATATTATAGTTTTGAAGAATCAGACTGAGAGACTACTGACTTACAAGAGTTTTGCTGTAAGAGAAAAGTGCCTGACTGAGAGTGCAGGACACTGGTATATTCTCATTTAAGGCAAAAAGGTCTCTAGATTTAGATGAAGCCCTTGCACATGGTCTCTGTGGGTGGGTGAAATGTCCCTGGAAATCCAGTTGCCAGGGGGATAGCTCCACCAACTTTTATACTTGCTTTCCCACCCTTGCCCAAGTCCTAGCTGGGGAGGATTGACTCTGAGAATATGCAAGTGGTTCAGTTTTTATGGCTTCATGTTGCTAGCATTTTCATTACTATGTCTATATTGCAGGTTGCATCATAGACTAGAAATATCCAAGGAAGCTTAATATAACCTCACTTAGTACTGGAAAGCACCTGGCCATGACAGAATGGAATTCCACAAAGCCTTATTTATTCTGCTTCTTATTTAAGGCTAGTTAGAGTATTCCTGAATAATAATTCAATCATCTGTCTGTATAGATATACTGCTAACTGGGGTATTAAGTAGTGGCTATTGTCTTAGCCATGCTGTGCAATGCCTATGTATATGCTGTGAGAAATGGACTTAGGCAATATATTCATATCTCATGGGTCATTAAACAGGCACTACATAACAACAATCTTCCATCAGTATAAGGTAGGACCAGAAGCTAGGTAATTCTGAATACTATGCTCAACTTTACTGAAACTATTCCTTGATTAATTTGGAGCGCTTTTTTTGGGATATAATTCCTTATTTTAATACTGCCCTATTTAGCAGCCTTTTTTTCCCAGGTTTTCAGGCTTCTAATTTCTGTTTTAATACATGTGATACAGTGCAAAATAAAAATAAATGAGGTTGAAGGAGTAGCTCTTTTGAGTGAAATCCTGGACCAAACATCCTGAGAATAAGAGAATGCAACCTTCTGACAATCTTACAGAATAACGTTATCATAAAGTGCTTATTCCGGAAGAAGTAACTAAGTTACCTGGTCAAGCTACTTGATGCTTCACTGTTTGACTTCTGTGATTGAGGGCCAGAGATTCACATAGTGTTTGGGAGGCCGAAGTTCAAGGAAAGTATTTCGGAAGGTTCTGCCAGATTTTGCAAATGTGTATTTTCAAGCACCTGACTGTCATGGAAAACCTCAATCTGAAGATTCTTGAAAAAAACCAAGGATATCTTCATAAGATCTTATGCCCTTTGGATTGCTCTCCCACCAATGCACTCAGATATTTCATTTTCTATGAGAATTATTGATGCATATGGTAGCACAGTAAGCTTTAAAAAAACTCTTCACCCTCAGTACAGGTTGCACTGTTCACTGGAGTTCTAGATTGGCACCAGCCAGACAGTTGAGAGATCTGGGCTGTGAACCTAACCCACTCCTTTCTTCTCTGGGTAAGCATGAAGGAGCCAACTAGATCAACTCTACAATTAGAAGCCAAACAATTTTGGCTGTCTTCTTTTTCAGTCTTTTGGATTTATCTGATTAACTTATTCCACCTCATTCTGAAGCTTTTGACATGTGAATTTTTCAGATCATAAGCTCCATGGCATGTGTAATGATCCTGACTACATGTTTAACTATCATTGCTTGGCAATGATTTAACATGGCACAGGAAGTTCTCCATCACATACGTAAGAAAAATGAGTCTTTTCTGAGGAACCAGCTCTTTCACTTAATTCACTGAAGATTGAATGTCAACTGGACATATAAAAATTAAATTCACTGTAAAAGCTCTTATCTGAGATGTATTTTTCCTCCTGGGATTAATTTAGTTATTGTTCCATTTGAATGAGGGAAAAAGGGCCAATGAAAGAGTCAGACAATCTGACTGTGATAGGGCGGAAGAAAAAAGAAAGAAAAGCACCTCACTTCAAAATGGGAGGCGGCAGGAAGATGGATGAACTGAGGAAGATGGATTTGGGAAGGGAAATGAGTTTTTTCAAGATGAGTGACCATGCTTTCCCTTTCATCTTGCTCAGTGATTTCCTTAGTCTCACACTTCCCAAGCTCAGGTGACAGATGAAGCAGCCCATCCATGCACTGCCAGCTGGAGGGACAAGGAAGAGCATTTGGCAGGGCAAAAGGCTGGAGAGATGCACCTTTGTGTTCCTTGCGGTGGCTAACAAGAGGGTAAAGTCTTACTTTTGCCAAAGCTGGATCACATCAGCCCTTGATCATTAGTGATTCTGCTGTAGGTGCTGCTGGAAGGTGTGAGTGTGTTAATCAAAAGTGGTCTGCAGCCTCTACTGCATCTTTTGTGCAGGGAGAGCTCTGCTATGACTGTGTTGAACTGAGAGCAGAAGTGAGACCATGGACATGGCGATCAGGACCTCACTCAGCAAGGTGCTGAGACATTTATCTGAACCCCAGCATTCAACAATGCGCTAATAAGAGGACCCATTACTGAAGTGACCCTGAGAGCTGGGTCTGCCATTCCAATTCTGTTCCTTTTTGGGTGAAAGTGAGAGAGCAACCTTCTATTCTTTTTCGTGTTCACTGAATAAATATTTCAGATAGGGACCATTCTTATTTTCATTGTAGGGTTATTCGGTAAGTTCAGTTGTTTGTGAGGCAAGCTGAAATTCTTCCATGGTGAAAGTTTTTCTGCCAAATATTAATATTTTGAAAACATAAACTGTATTTTGTATAATACAGGGCTTTTGTGCATAATTGTATTAATTTTGGCACTGTATGTTCAAGGACAAGCATGCCAGCTCAGTATTCCTGGAATAATAAAAATAAAATATGTGATTTCTTAAGATTCTGTTTTCAATATATATTTTGAGTGCCTCATCTTAAACTAACAAGATGATGTAACCTATTTTTGTCTCTTCCTCAGCAGATGTGCCTCAGGGCAAAGGTTGGTGTTCAAACAAAGATTTTATTTTTTTAAAACAAAGTTGATTGTAACATGAACTGCCTAATCTTAAGAACCTTTAGCAGGATGTTTGGTAAATGTCAAAAATGTTATTTTACAACCTATGTCTGCGATATCCCAAAGAGTCTCAGTCAAGAGCATATTCTTACTAGCTTTGCAAGTACTATATTTACTTAAATTAATTTTAGGATCAGCTGAAGTTTGAAATTCCTGAAGCTGGCTAATGTTATTCTGTCTAGAGACTGTGTGCCACTGGCATTATGCTTTTAAAGCTGAAGCTTCTTTTACCTGGAACATAAGCCCATGAAAATGAGAAAAGGCCCTTCTGAGTAAAAGAAATAAAAGATAACCAGTCTTTCAGTCCCACAAATCTTATTTTTATCTCTACTTAATCCATGAGGGAAGTGATTGGTATGTTATCCTTAGTGCTGGTTCCAGAAAACAACTAGGAGCTGCAATGAACAACGGCATTGGGTGTAGTGATGTAAGGGTCACTAGTTCGGTGTGTTGTGCCCTCAGTATGTCTGGTCTGGCTGAAAGGTTGAATCAGCATTGTCAGGCATCCTGATCCATTCTAATGTTTGTCACACTGTTCTACTAGACACAATTATTTTCCCTCTTCCTCTGTAGTTTTTATGGAGGTACTACTAATTTTTTATGTCACAGAGGAAAAAAGGAATATATATATATATATATTTATATGTATTATAGTTCAAGATAGCATGGTAGTCATGTTTTTTCAAGAGTTTTTAGAATGATTCACTCAGCACGTGCAGATAAATCCTTGATATCCCATTACAACATTGTGTAATCTCTTGTAAGCCCCTCAAACTACCCCATCACTATGTGTGCACACATACACATGCACCCTGCCTCCCCTGAAGCAGATGCACTAGGAAAGGCTTAGCTAACAGCCCTTCTTCTCCCATTCTGCTACTTGTACCTATCAATCTGGTAATTTGCTAAATCTTATGTGAGGAGCTCAGAAGCTTTAACACTTCTTTTCCCCTTCACGATAGCAGAGTGCCACAAGTGATCATATGTCCATAACATCAGGATAAAATATTCTATCTCTTTTCCAACATCTTAACTGCTCTGCTTTCCCTAAGATTAGGGGTTGAAAGTGGCAACAATAATGCAACTGACATTTATGATAATGCCATATGCTGTCAGTTAGAATCAGACCTACTACAGGATTAGTAGTAAATGTTGTAAAAATGCCAGAATCTTCCAATGTATTGGGCCTGATTCCTTATTTTCTTATGCCAATGTTATTTTGTTGACTTCCCTTATATGCCCAGCATGCAGGGGTTTGTCAAAGTCTCAAGGCAGTCTTAGGTGAATATAGCTCATGTCACTGCCCGCTGATTCTTGTCAGTTGTATTACTTTGTTGACAAGTTCTGGTACCTCTTCAGGGTGATTTTTTTGGTGTCTATTTTGTGTTTTTTTCTTTGTCAGCTTAAAATTGATTAAATGAGTTCTGAGTACCAGCAGGGTTTCTGCTGTCCATGTGCATACCACAAAATAAAAGCTTTCATATGTTCAGTCCCTTAAGCACTTATAAGGTCTCATGATGAAGTCCAAGCCTGAAAAAGAAATCTCAGTGATGCAAAGGGTTATTTGAAGGTTATCAGAATTTTCTCCTCTTTCTGTTTCTCTGTGAGTTTTGAAGGGCATTGGGTATTATGCTCTGGCACTGTAGATTTATTTCTCTGAAGAACTTGGACTGAATCTGGAGGAATTGCAATTAGCAACGACCAAATCAGTCTTTATTTGCTGGTTGATTTGGCTAAGCAAAGGCAACTTCTACTTTGTGTTTTCCAGTATCCCTTAGGGCTTTCCAGATTAAGTAGGATGCAGCAGTAAGGAAAATAGCACTTTACTTTCTTTCAAAAATGCCAACAAAATCATAAGGCACAACAGGTAGCTCTTTGAATTGCATGCAGAGTGTGAAAAGTGACTTGGAAAGTAACAGCCTTTTATTCAACAAACCTTGTTCTTGGGTGTGATGTGAGGGACAAAGAGGAAAGTAATCTATTTCTTCATGTGGATTGTGTATCGTCAACTGTCTTTAAAACATTCTGGTCAACTGCACCAATAACCAGGCAGTGAAATTTGAGTTATATGGGGCTATCAGAAAGTATAATTTGAAGCCAAAGGGGGTGCACAAGTATAAAAAGGAGTTACCTTGGTCTGCAGCTCCCTTTGTTGATCACGTTTGATGAAATGAAAGCAATTCAGCTTCAGTTTCAGAATTCAGCATGGACTTGCAAAGCTTTGAAACTGATGCAAAAGCTATAATTACAGTGAGTGCATTTGATACAGAATTGGGAAGATGATAAAAAAATTGCAATTTTTGGAGAGCAGAACTAGAGTTCAATAATTGTGAGTATGCTGTAAGGGACTGGAAATTTTAGTCATAGTAGGGAAAGTAATTGATTGCAGATGGAGAGATCTGGACAACATAAATATGTTGGCAGTAACAGGTTTCAGATTCAGAGGTGCAGCATTTGGGACTGTGCAGTGTGGTTATTCAAGTTTATAACTACACTTTTATTAGTATGTAAATTTGAATGCCAAAGGCATAAGCCACACTGCTTTTAACCAAACCAAACAAAATGTTATTTGCCAGGAAGATTTAAAAGAGGCTTTTAAAAACATTCCCCACTATAGCATGTGCTTTTCTTCCTTTCTTGAAATACTTTTTCTCAGAAAATAAAATTTCCTTCTTCTTTATTTTTCAGTCTTCTGTCTGTGCACCGGAGTGGCATAGTTCAAGTCCTTTTGTCTCAACTGATGCTATATCTTGCAACTCCTTATAAGTAAAGACATTTTAGCAAATCAAAATGCCCCTTCTCCTCTTCTACTCCTTTGATCCTTAATTTCTTCCTCATATTTAGAATGATATCTTAGGGGAGAAATAAAGTGATTTAAGGCAGAATGTCTATTTGAATTGGAAACTTCTTAACTGATATTTTGTTTGCTCTAGAAGTCATCAGTTAGACCTCACTTCATATTTCTAAATCCTCCCTCAAAACACAGGTTTACTTTTTTTAATTTGGAAAGAATAGGAACTTGGTCTGTCTTAGTGCTAGTGACTATGACAAAAGCATGAGGAATGAAAACAGGAATGAGAAAATGTCATCTTTGTAAAGAGGAATGGAAGACAACTGGGTGTAATTATATTTTGTGCCTTGCTGGCAATACTTAATAAATAGTTTCATGAGTTACTCTCACATGAACTGGCTATCTTTTTTTCCTGCATGTTTCAGCTGAAAACATTTTACATATTCCTCTGTACTAATGAAAAAGACTGCACAAGGAGAGAGGCAGATTTTGGTGATGCCTAGTGCTGAGTGAATATAAAGTAAAAAATAAAAATATTGCACTCAACATCTGGATTGGCCTCAACAGAGTTGAAAGGAATCCAAAATGTTTCCAATCTCGTATGTTGAGTACAAATGATATAGAAGTCATCCTGGAAGTGAATATTTTAAGGGGAAAGTATTTTTTTTGCATTCATATACCTCGATTTCTTCAGCAGAGTGTTACTTTGAAGTTGTAGGAGATAAGGAATTTTTAGAATTTATCCTCATCTTATTCTGAATGCTTAATATGTCTAAACACAGTTATAGGAGGGAAATAAAATGCTAAAGAATATTAAAGAGCTCTTAAAATAAATTATTCAAGAGACCTACCATGAGTTATCCATTGATACAAACATAAATAAATAGCTTTATATCAGCTGTGTAAGCCATCTGAAACAGCTTGACCGGCTGCAGAACATTAGATTCACCACCAGATACCTAATCTGACATGAAGTATATTACCTTCCCTAAATCCAGCTTTGTGCGTGTCTCATTGTTCTGCCCTCATTCTCTGATGTTGTGTCAGCAGTTGTTATGCCACCACAGTGCAAAAGAGGATGTCCAATAAACAGTGTAAGTTTCTTAAGGCAGATGTTTTATCTGTAACATATTGGCCAAATCAAAGATTTACTTATAGAACAATGGACTTTTTTTTTTTTTTTTTTTTTTTTCAATCCGCACCGGTTTTCATCAGTAATTTGTAAGATTTAAATAGTCTCATCTGGAATATGAGATCCATAAAGCTTAGGAGGTCTTTTGAAAGAGCAGATTGTTAGGAAGGAGCTGTGCAGAGGCAACTGCTCCTACGTATGTGTTGGAGTCTGGTTCTGATTGACTGGCAACACCAAAAAAATCAATAGTTTTCTTTAATGGAGGTTCTCTTAGGGTCAGGAAGTGCAGAGACCTGATAACTTCCTAAACCGTGTGTCTGGCCAGCACGAGCAATGCCAGCAATTAAGCATAACCCACAGCCAGCAGTTAATCCCAATTTGTTCACCTCCCTAGGAGACCATTCAGTGAAACAGGTATGCTTGAGGATGAAGCATGCAAAGTTTGTCAGCATGACTCTTTTCCCACATTTTTCCAACAGTAGCAATTGCCAGCTTCAGTGCTATTTGGGATTTCCATGTGGAACACACTCTGTATTCATATAAAATCTAATATGTCCGAGGTTTCAGGACCATTGTACTGATAATTTCTGTGTTTTCTCTGACTTGGATATACTTGAGAGTCCCAGGAAATATGATAATCTCTTTTCTGGGGTTAGGGCAAAGAGAAAAAGTAGCTTGACTGTGGTCAAATAAAATTATCAGTCTACATAGGAAGGCACAAATTCAGCTATTAATTTGGTGATTTGTGGGAAATCTGGAGACCATAATCAACACATACTCAGTCTCACAAGACCAGTTAGATTTGGCACAGAAGTTGCAAAGGTCAGAATTTGACTGTCCTCCTGGTCTGCTGCAATTGCTGAAACCTCAGGTCTTCATTGTGTTTCCCATGACCAGGAGACATTGTTGTCTGACCATGAATTGAGGGTGCCTCTATAGGAATGTTGCTATTGACTTGCCTTCAAATATGGTTCACACAGGCCATTTCTGGCTGGTGGGTACAGACAAAGCAGAATTTGTTCTCTCCATGAGTTCTATAGAAGTTGTAGGGTTCTATACCCATGACTTCACTACCACTGTGCAGTTTGGTGATAAGGGACACCCATGGAAGATTTTCTCCATGTTGATTCCTGATGGGTCTCCTGTAGCTGCAGTTTAGCCAGTAATAATACCCTTGCAAAGTCTCTTATTGATTTCCATCTCTGATGGTTCTCACAGTCATTAGCTTGGTAGTCTGCAAAGCACTAATAGTGAAGGTTGCATTTAAATATTATATCTATTTCATTATCTGCTTTTGAAGTTTTGAGGAGCTTTTTTCATTTTATTTTCCTGTCCAAATAAGTCCAATATTTATGTATTTTTTTTATTTGCGTCTAGATACTTAAAAGAACAGGCAAAAGCTGAGACAGGAGGAGTATGGTAGAAAAAATAAACAGTATTTACTTTTTCACATTTTTGTTCTTTGAAAGCATTTGTTGTGTAAATGGTAAAAAGGATGAATGAATATGTAGTTTCATATTTACAGTAGCGCAGCTAACTCTTCAAAAAATTTTTATGTGCATATGCATGCATGTGTATAAATATATTTATATACCCACACTTACTACATACTGACTTGTGAACTTTTAATGGTATTAGCTCAGGCTCTGTTGAAGTGTGTGCGGGTATATGTATTTGTGCCCATACTGGGACATATTGAGGAACTGGGAATGTGTTAGTTGTTTTACTTGCCTGGAGCATGACTGACAGCACTGTTGTTTTTCTCACTGGTAGCAAGGTCAGTGGGCTGCATGACCAAACTAAATATACTTTGTGGGAACTGCAACAGTTCACTTTGCAGTGAGCTGTGAGCAGAGCAGGTTTTGCCCAGAATATTCAGGAACAGAATATCACCCTTTACCATCAAGTGCTGCTAGCTGTGTCGTCCTCTTCTTCAGTCCTGAAAATGAGAAATAGTTCATATGTTCTGCCTTTCACTTTCTTTCTGTGAATTAAGTAGTAAATTGTCTAATAGTCACGTGAAGATGAGAGGCTTGGCTTCCACTGGAATAGCCTATTAGAACATGCTATAACATAGAACCTTGCTATAACATTTGATGGAAACTTCTTCAGTAGAGCCAAAGCTACTGTACTATATGCATATACATATGGTGCAGTATCTGGTTGTTACCAGGCGTCTTCTCTTGTCCATTCATAAGCCTTCAGGAAGCTTGGCTGATTAATGCACTGAAATATCCAATGATTTTGATATGGTGCACTCAATTATTTTCAGTAGAGGTCAGGTTTTAATTACAGGCATCAAAGACAGGAGAAGAAGCTTTTGGAGCTATGTTTGAAACTTGCAAACTTTGCCTTGGGAAAGAGCTAATTCAAAAAAAGCCCAGTGCATACTCTCCTAAGTTTGATAGAAAGGATCCCACACAGGTCAGTGTGCTTTGGATCTCTGCCTAGCTGCAGTGTTTCTTAAATAGCTCCAAACTTACTACAGGGACTATTTACAATTTGTAAATACTGTGATTAAGTTAATGATCTAAGGCAGCTGGCAAAATTTTAAAGGGTGACCATACGTATGGTTCCGTATATAAAAAAAGAAGCAATTCCTTGGACTATATTGCCCTTTTTTTTTTTTTTTTTTTTTTTTTTTTAAGAATATGTACTTTATAAAACTCTGTAAAGGAAAAATGCCAAGATCAGTTGCATTTTTTAAGCAAATGAACAACAGAGAAGTTACTTACAGCAGATTTTTACCATTCTAAAGCATTCTAAAAGCAATTATTTAGAACTGCTAAAGAAGGTGCACCTGAGAGTTAAATGTAGCAAGCAATGACATTTAATTCTATCTGTTGCACATATGTGTTGGACATTCATTTTCTAAAATACCTTTTTGTAAAGAAGCTCTGATTGTAATAGCTTCAAAAATTGGTTATAACTTGGAGCTTTAGATGAGTATTGAAATTACCAATTAAGGGAAAGCATGATGAATGTTTTATTTTCTAGTCTGGAACCAGATCTTCAACAACCTCTTCAATGACAGGCTTAGGGCTGGCTACTGCCAGTGGCTGTACAGCAAATTTAGGGTAAACATGAGGAGAAAGCTTGCTGAAGTCTCTTCTTTCACAGATTTCCTTGATTTAGTGGCAGCTGTCCCTCTTCCAGTTCTTTTGCATGTACAAATCTTGGATGCATACTTTTGAAAAGAGCTCAGTCATTTGCTTTCCAGAAGCAACTTTGAATTTCCTCATCATGAGATCATTCAGCTAACAGCATCAGTAACTGCCATCAATCATTTCAGACACCATCATCAGAAAGAGTTGTCCATCAGTGTTGCTTGCATGAATGGGTTTTCCCCTTCCTTTGAGCTTCTCCTTGTTATGAGAGTCGGGAAGCTTAAAATGTACTTGTGAAATGCCTTAGGATTAATGAATTAAAGGAGTTCTTTATAATTGCATAGACACAAAGTGTTCTTTCTACTAAACATTCTGTCATTGTGCTCCAGAACTCTCTAGATGACAGTATATTAGCCACATGAAGTAAATGTAACAGGCAGGTGCCTTGGGACAATGAATTTTGCTTTTATACATGTAAGTATTTTTACACAATTTATTTAAAACTTGGAAGCCTTAAGCAATCAAACTTTTAAAGATTTCATGAACTAATTGCAAATATTTTATTTCTGCATGCTTTGGGTTGATAGGTATAGTATTCTTTGGGTTACAAGAGAACGTGTTTGGAAACCAGTTAATTATAGGTAGTACTGTGCAAGTTCTGCAGAGCACAGAGCTTGCTGAGAAAGCTCTCAAATATTTGCCATGGTGCTTAGAACCTTAGCGTAGCCAAATGAACAGGAAATATAGGCAGGCCCATAAAACTAAATAGGAGCTCAATGAATTGCCACTTAAAAGCTTGGTGCCCACTGACTGCAATAAAGGATTTAATTTTTTAATTTTTAATTTTTTTTTTCAAATTAAACTTGTGCATGAATGAACATGAAACTCCATGCAGGCTGTGTACTCATCCCTTGGTTGCACATGCAAATTGTCACTTGGACACACATCACTTTGGTTAGATCAGCAACATGGCTGAGCTTAGCAACGAGCTTGGAGATGAGGCAAATTGGCATGGAAATATAGGGAAAGTTTCCACAGCTGCAGTACTACCCCTTTAAACAGGGAACATTGGTTTTGTGCACTTCTACTTTGGCACCTTCCACTAAGTTTACTTGCACACAGAAATGCTCGATAAAAATAAACTTATTGGGTGGGATTTATAAGAATTGGTCTCAGCTGCCCTTCAGGGGCAATATCTAACACATTATGATATGAACAGTGCAGTTTTCAAAAAATATCCAGTTTGCCTATCTGGTTTGGTGTACCACTTAATATAGAAGGCTTTCCTTCACCAGACTACATGTAAAAGTCTTCTTAAAAAAATAAAAGTGATTCCATGAATATATGGTTACCATGGTTATGAAAACAAATTGGGTTTTTGCAGGTGCAAACAGTCTATTAGTGACGTAACTGATCACTTGGTCATACAGTTATTTTCACACAAATCTGTGACAAATGCATGGAAAAAATTATGCTCAGTGTGGTGCCCACAATCTTGGAGATTCTTGCGGCATCAGAAGAAGCCAAAAGTTCAGTAGGTTTCAGAAAAGCCTTGGATATTATTATGTATAATGAACTTATTCACCATGACAAAAAGAAAAATGAAAACACCTTTCTACTATGTTTCTGCAAGTCCTTCCAACCAGTGGGAGCAACAAAATGGTGTCAATGTGATGATGAAGAAGAAATTATTTTTGTGAGTAAAATATCTTATGACTGACCTGTAAAAGTTTAGCCAGATCATCCTGGGTCCATTCCTAGACAAGGAAACACAAGATAAATGGTTTTGCGGTTTAAGACTCTTAGCTGTTACATTTCTTGAGAGACATTATCATAATTTGTGTCTAATTAAACTGATGGTGATATGGTTTGGTCTTTTAAAAGTAACACACTATTTTCTTCCTTTTTTTTTTTTGTTGTTGTTGTTGTTTTGTTTTTAATTTGCAATTTCGATGCATTTGAAAATGTTATTAGACAGCCATGTTTGTGAAATAACTTTCAGTAAAAACATCTTTTTTGGTAGGTATATTTTAATGTTTTGATGGCAATTCATGAGCATGTGAAGTTGATGTAAAGGAACTACTTTGCCACCAGTTGTGCAAGTCTTGACTTCAGTTTGTGCATGTGATCCTCAACAAGAGAGAATTAACCAAGGCATATATGGTTTTTATAAATGATCCATGTGAAGTCTCCAGTTAACTCTCAAGATGTGGAAAGACTAGGTCTTTTAAATTTTGATGAAAAAGTTAAAGTTTTAATTGAAGTTTTTGGGCCAAATCCTACGTCATTATGTACCTGCGTAATCCCTGATATGTCTGTGGTAGTTTGTGGCTTCTCACTCTTGATGATATTGGCAGTAGATCCCAACGAAATGTTCACAAAAACCCAGTGAAAACCTTACAGTTGACTCCACCTGGCTTTATTCTGTTCTCTGATTGTACAGTTTCCTTGTACACAGCTGATGGCAAACTGATAGTCTTTGGCACTGATGCTCTCTCCAGAAAGAAAAGGATGCTTTCCAGAAGGAAAAAGTCCCAGTTATGGAAAATCAGCTACACAAATATAAAGTGGGAATAACTGGTTGGGTGGCAGTTTCCTATGAAAGGCTATAAGAAGTATGGAGAATCATATGTGAATATAAGCCTACGCGACATACTGTTTCCAAACAAGGCAGTCATTGCACAATTCTCATTAAACAGATCTATGGTGTGCAGCAGGTATGAGATGATCCTCTTTGGCATTGGTGAGGCCTCAAATAGAGCACAGTTTCCACACTTGGACTTTAAGGAAGACATAGACTAGTCAAAGAGCCTTGAAGGGGGCAAACACAAGGATCAGAGAGCTACAAAACATGAATGTGAGGATGTTTTATTGGCTTTTTTGCAGTCTATTAAGAAATTTTTGAGGACTGAGGGGGGATGTTATATAGCGATGTGCAAATAAATGAAAGATGTGGAAGCCAACCATGCTTTTTGTCCATGATGAGTAAGACAGAAGCAATAGGCAAGGCAACTATGAAAAGCTTGTAATGATAAGGGCAGCAAAGAATTAAAATGGGTTACTCATAGAAATTATACATTGCAGTTGGTGTATACATTAGACAGATCTTTTTAAGAAATGACACAGATATAGCTGATTTTGCTTAAGATGCAGCAAAAGGAATAACTTCAATGCTTTTTTCCACTCCTGTAAATCTGTGATTTACCAACAGTATGGCTATTAAATAAATATACTGTTCCCAAATGTGTGGCTCTGTCAGCTTAAGGCACTATCATTTTAGAATATGGATTGAATCGTACTTTCAGTAAGAATGTTAGACACGTCTGGTGGTTTTACCGTACGAAAATGCACCTTAACTATCTGGACAAATGTAGTGAATATGGGAGTAGAAAAGCTGATTTTTTTTCAGTTTCCTTTTCTCATTTTTTTTCTATAATGCTGATGAGTCTATTAAGTGATTAGAACTAGAAACAACTTGTTTGCATTTTAGCATTTAATGATAGTATTGCAACAGTACTGTCATGCTCCTGCCTGATATGCAAGACACATTGACAACCAGCCTCTTGGAAAATTAAATGACTACTTTGGATGAATTTGAAAGCCACAGAACATGTGTTTAGCTGCATTTTATTCTTTTGCCTGTTCCTAATGTAAAGCCAGCATCACAGGACTTGATGAACCTTAGTGATTCTCCTTCTGTCTGAGCCCCTCATCTTCAACAGTTAACACCCAGCGCATTCATGACTAAGGTTGTCAGAGCAAACATCTGTATCTGAAGGAGGAATGGTGGGGCACACGGAAGAATCTGGACAGGTTGCGTCCAAGCTCACCTTTAACAATGTCAGTTGTTTTGTATTTGTAGCATTTGGACTTGCTCAGAGGTCAGTAGCATTTCCAGCAGTGAGAAAATGCAGCCTGAATAAAATCCAGAGAGTTGAAAGAGGAAGGCTTGGCTATTTGTGCCACAGTCGGACTCCCTTCAGTGTTTCTGTATAGCAAGGTATGAAGATGCCTTCTACTCTGCATGCATCCTCTTGTCTTGTAAACTGGAAGGAGCTGTAGGGAAAACTGGAGTGTTAGACTATCTTTTATGCTTAGTGGCGAGGACAATGATTTCAACTGACTTCTTAGAAAGTTAGTAGCATTTTCCCTCATATAAATAATTCCCAGAAATTGGAAATCACTGATTCCTACTTTTCCTTGACCTGTATAGATGAACATTCCAGAGAGAGTAACAGCATATAATTTCCTCTTATTCATGAAGGATGAATCAGGTGGAGGGGTGAGTGATCATTCCTAAACCGTGGTGATCACATACACTGGAATAAAACGGGACGTAAAAAATTAACATAGCCTTTGTCTATATATCGTTCCATTCTATTAGCTTCTGCAAAGGGTGGACAGAATTCAATGCTAGTGTCTTCTGCTTCATATGCTGAGAACCTTCTATGTGACAGGAAAAGTCCTTCTGGGGCAAATGATTCAGATGGTCAGCTTTTTCCAAAGAGACAGACTTGGCAGGTATTTATGTGGTGTCTCAAAGCAGGAAACTAGAAGATGCTTAACTTTGTGAAGATACAAAGTGGGATCGATTTTTTTTTTTTTTTAGCAAAAGCTGCTCTCTGATGCCTTACAATTTTAGAATAAGAGTCTTTATTTCAGATTTCTTCAGTATAGTGTAGTTGTGTCCTCAAAAAAGCATTTTAAAAATGCCACTATTTCCACAGTAAGTTCTTATTCTGGTTAGGTGTCTGGAGGTCTCTCTAATTGGTCTTAGCACTCTGACAGGGAGAGCACACAGGTCTGCCTTTGATTTGAATTGGAACTGAGCACTTGTATCAGTGAAAACTTTTGACAAACACAGCTGTCCTATTTGGGATTAGGAAACTGTTATGTGACAATAGTAAAAATATCAGAGTCCCTTTTTTCTGACAGTGTATGATTAGATTTCATAGAAGAATAAAAACAAAATCTTGAACCTTAAAGTTACTCTATTCACTTCAGTGAAGAGCTTATTTCTTAAATGCCCATTCTGCTTATCTGCCAGTTGAAAATTTCAATAAACCATATAGGACTTACCTATTACTTCCTTGGTCACAAGTTTCTTGTTGACAGGGAAAAATTTATGGCAGCAAACTTTAAGCAAAACCATGAAGACCGTGGAAGAAACAGGAGTTCAAAAACTGTTCAGACATCTCTGAAACATTTTGACAATTTAGAAATTGTTTGTTTTCAAGTATCAATAGTTGAAGTTCAGGAAATTAAAGGTTAAATCAGTAAAGTAGCAAGGCATGATGTCTGACTGTCTAGAGACCAGTGGTTAAGTCATGTCCAAACTGAATAAATTCTGTTCATTAAAATAAACACTATCATTGCCATTTCTTTGACCTTCTACCCAAGTTGGCATGGTCTGGCTGTCTCTATATGATTTAATTTTGCTGTTGTACAAAGAAGGCAATAACTTGATATGTCTAACTACAGAGATGGAATAGCTTCTGAGTTAATTTCTGAATCATACCTGGAAATTCACTGAGAGAGTTTTGGGTAATCTGAGCAAAAAGCATGCCAAGGACTTGGCAGCACAGGGAATGAGTTCTGAAATGGCAACCCTGAGCTTTGCAAAGCATTTCCTGCTATAGGGGCAGCTGGAGACTTGGGTTGGTATACATTGAGTTTAGAGGGGAAACAGACTGAAGAGAGGTTTCAGTCCCCTGAGTGAATAGGTAGTTATTCACTCCAGCCTACTGAAAGGCTCTTCATGTTCTAGTTATTCTCACTGCAGCACCAAGTTGATTGTGGATCCTTCTAGGTTTCACTTTCCCTAGCAGACTTGCGTGTTTGATGTAGTTGCTCGCTAGAGTGATATGCTAGAGTGCAATGGGTGTGCTAAGGTAGCAATGTCTTCCCTATTACAGCATAACAGTAGTGCTGAGGAGAGCACACACTGAAACTATATTGCATGGACAATGTGAAGTAATGTCCTCTCTCATCTCATTTTGTTTTAACTCACAATAATCACACTGTCTTTAGGCATATAAGGTGGTACCCACAAAAATAAACAGCACAGTTTTTCCCTTCACAGCTCTTTCTAATTTTGGAAGTCCAGCCAGTCCCTAATGAATCATGACCTGAGCTGGACTCAGGATGAGCCTCATGACTGAGACTGACTCAGCAGACATAACAAATTAAAGACCACAGTAATGGCTTCAATACTGGAGAATGACCAGGTGCCCATGGTGTTCTGTACCCCACCAGCACAATGCATTTCCTCTCTGTTTTCCTTTGGAAACTTCATGAAACAGGTTAGCCTCCCTTCCAGCGTGTTCCCAGCTCATGTGTAACTGTGTCTGCCACAAGTTTCTTGTATGACACTGAGTTTGTCACATGTGGTACATCTGCACTCATCCTGACTAGGGTGCAGTGTTGTAATGATGAAGTAGTATAATTTCTGATAAGAGTTGCTATCTGAGCTGTGCTTTGTGAGCCTTCTGGGCAAACCAGATCATCTGGAACTAGTCTGGGATTTTTATTGTACATTGTAATGTACAATATTAACCTATCCTTGATTACTATGTGACCCATTTGCCTATTTTAAAATAGGATTAATATACTTAATTTCTTTTATTCATTGATTTTATTATCTATTTGGATATTCAACTTTTCAGGAAAGCCTGACTTCGTGTGCGTGTGTGTAGAAATGCAGTTTCTAGCACTACATAAACCAATAATTTAACAAAATTGATAATACCAGTATGATGACTCTGATTGGTTTAAGGGATGGTGGGTCATTTTTAAGAAGTTGTGAATTGCCTTAGATAGATAAAAAATTTTGCAGCAAAATTTCACTCTGCAAATCGTAGGTTATGCTATCTTTCCTTCAGGCAAAAATTAAAGTTTTAAGTGCTTACTGTCTCCCAGCTTTCCTTCATTCATTCCTTCCTTCATCCCTTCCTCCCTCCCTCCCCCCTCACCTCCCTCTCTCATCCTTCTTTCTTTTCCTCCAGAGTGGGGTCAGACCAGCTCTTTTTTGACTTTTGGTTTTCCTAAATCTCCAGGGAGATGAAGACTCCAGAGGAAGCTTCTTAAATCTAGGTTGTTGTATGGTATATGTGAAAATATACGTCTTGGGCACCATTCATTGACTTGTTTGGAGTATGATGTTGATCACTAGGAATCCATGGATCGAAAGTTGAAACACATTCTTTTAAACAATTATCACAAACACTGATGATTGTAATATTTGTATTTCTTGTATTTCTTGTTGTATTGAGCGTAACACTTCTCGAAATTTTTGAAGGTTTGTCTGTGTGCATGCATGTGTAAGTGTTTTTCTAAGAACTCATATTTTTCCTTCATAAAAATTGCAGGATCTTTATGATATTGTTTGACTATGTTATACTATGTGCATCTTGATATTATTGCTTTAGGTATTCACTGAATAATAAATAAGAACTTGAAAGTTCTTATACAAGAGCTCCTTATGGCTCAGACTTTTAATTCTAGCCACTGGATTCAGAGTATAATTACCCTTGTCATAAGGTAGGTGATAGCAATCTATGAAAAATTTTCTGAGGGATGACTGGAAACAGAAATAAAACCTTTTTTCTTACTAGCACTTCTGGACATCCTGTGATGTCATCTTTTTCTATTCAACCTTTGGGTGGATGGAATGAGATGAGATTTGGCGGAGTGGCAGTGCTAACCTCATTATCTTCCAACACCGTGTCATGTTTTTCTGGTCATTTATCAAATATATCCACTGTTGAAGAACTGTATTGAAATGTCACTGGAAAAAGTCTGGAACAATTCTGCCAGACTGATATTTTCTCCTCATCTATTCAGTTAGCACAAATCTAATGGAACTACAGTATATTGTTAAGATGTCCAATTGAAGAAGTCCCATACAAATGTAGTGACATAAATTACCTCCGTGGAGTTTCTTTGTTGAGTGACTACGTTGTTGTTATACTCTTCTGTTTTCATAGAATCATAGCATTGTCTGGGCTGGCAAAGACCTCTAAGATCATTGAGCCCAAATGTTAATCCAGCACTCCAAGTCAACCACTAAACCATGTCTGTAAGCACCACATCTACATGTCTTTTAAATACCTTCAGGGATGAGGACTCAACTACTTCCCTGGCAATCCTGTTCCAATGCTTGATGACCCTTTCTGTGAAGAAACTTTTCTTAATACCCAATGTAAACTTCATCTGGCATTACTTGAGTCCAGTTCCTCTTGTCCTATCTCTTATAATTTGGGTGAAGAGACCAACCCCACTTTGCTACAACCTCTTTTCAGCTAGATGCAGAGAGCAACAGGATGTCCCCTGAGCCTTCTCTTCTCCAGGCTAAACAGCCTCATCTCCCTCAGCCGCTCCTCATAAGACTCGTGCTCCAGACCCTTCACCAGCTCCAATGCCCTTGTTTGACATGCTCCAGCATCTCAATGTTTTTCTTGAATTGGGGAGTCCAAAACTAAACACGGTATTTGAAGTGTGGCCTCACCCACTGGGTCGCTTTCCAGCCACTCTCTTCCAAGTCTGTAGAGTTGATTGGGGCTGTGACCCACATGGTAGACCCTGCACTTCGCCGTACTGAATCTCATACAATTGGCCTCAGCCCATTGATCCAGCCTGTCCAGATCCCTCTGTAGAGCCTCCCTGCCCTCCAGCAGATCAACACTCCTGCCCAATTTAGTATCACCTGCAAAATTCCTGAGGGTGTACTTGATTTTTTATTACAGTAGTCAGATTAACTACTAGTTGTTCTATGGCCTTTCTGATTTTCTTCCTACATAACTTCACAACATCCTTGTAGTTCTCTTGAGTTGCCTGCCCCTTCTTCCAAAGGTCATAAACTCTTTTTTTCTCCACTCCAAGTTCCAGCCAAAACTCTCTTTCCAGCCAGCTCAGTCTTCCCTCCCAGGTCATCTTTTGCTGCCTGGAGACATTCCTTTTGGATTTCCTTGAAGAATATCCATCATTCCTGGACTCCGTTGCCCCTCAGGACTGTCTCCCAAGGGACTCTCTCAACCAGCCTCCTAGATAGGCCAAAGTCTGCCTTCCAGAAGTCCAAGAGAGCAGTTCCGCTCACTCCCCTCCTTATTTCTTCAAGAAACAGACTCTATCATTTCATGGTCACTGTGTCCATCATGATCTCCAGCCACCCATCACATCACCCACCAATCCTCCTCTATTCAAAGAGACAGCAGGTCAGCAGGGAGCCATGCCTAGTTGGATCCCTCACCAGCTGACTCAGGAAGTTATATTCTACACCCCAGGAACCTCCTAGACTGCTTCCTCTCCACTCTGTTGTATTTCTGGTAAGCTGAAGTTCCCTACAATCCCTACAAAAACAAGAGCTAGCAATTCTGAGACTTCTCCCAGCTACTCATAGAATATTTCAGCTACCTTCTCATCCTGATTGGGTGATCTGTAAGAGACTCCCACCAGGATATCTGCCTTGTTGGTCTTCCTCCTGATTCTTTACGCATAGACACTCAACCCTATTGTCACTATCATTATGCTCTAGACAATCGAAACACTTCCTAGCATACAGGGCTACTCCACCATCTCCCTTTCCTTACCTGTTCTTCTGAAGAGTTTATAGCCATCCACTGCAGCATTACAGTTGTGAAAGTCATCCCACCATGTTTCCATGATGCCAACTATCATAGTTTTCCTGGTATGCAATGAATTCCAGCTCCTGTTCGTTTTGTATGCTGTGTGCTTTGGTGTAGATGCATTTCAGTTGTGCTATTGATTTCAACACTTTTTTGCAGGAACAAACTCTAATTCCTACATGACCATTCTCAGATGCTTCTCTTGCTTCTAACACATCAGTAACCTCTGTGTCTTTGCTATGCATATATCTCCATCCCTTACCTCCGCTGAGAGGTCAGACCAAAGAACCTTACTAGTACACCGTTCCTCAAACATTGGTGTGCTGACCCCAGGCTTATCTCTAGTGAGCCTGGTTTTATCTTTCCCCCCCCCTTCAAATCTAGTTTAAAGCTCTTTCAATGAGCCCTGCTAACTCCTGAATGAGAAGCATTGTTTAATATATTTAATTTTTCTCTCTTTTGTTAGCATAGCAGAGTCAGGGGGATGGCTGCTTTGTCTGACCTCCCCTCTATGGGAATAGTAACTATAATGGGTTTAATTAACTATGTGGTATTGACATAATTAGTTATCCCAGTGATTATACTTCTTTAATAAAAGCACTTCATTCGGGATGCATTTCTCTTCTACATGTGCAGAGCCCTACACCTATATTTCATAACTGTCTAGACATCAGAACTATGAGCATATATTAGCATCAGCCCTTGAGAGAGAGGTTATCTTGCCTGACTTAAGATAATTGGGAAGAAATTATTTTGCCCCCTGGTTTCAGACTCACTAGCCTACTAAGAGTAATGGAGATGGGGGCAGGGACAGTAGCTTAATTTGGGGAAACCAAAATGGGGGTGGGGAAAGGCTGGGTTTGGAAACTGCATGGCTAGGGCACCAGCTCTTTCCAACTTTTTGAGCCTAGAGTCAGTAAAATTAAAGGGAATGGAGAAAGTTTAACATGTGGGTGAAGTAAATGCTGTATATCTGGTTTATTTATATGTATTTATGTGCATATAATTATTACTGTAGGTGTTTATGACATAAAGCTACACCCATTGTGTTATATTTACATACACCAAGCCTCAGTAACTCTGTTACTGTTATCTCACTGCCAAAACGACAATAAGGAATGAATTTTATTTTTCAATTTGGTATTGCCTTTTGTTGTCTTTTTTTTTGTTTTCATGGGAAGGCACTGCTCATTGTGTTTCATCCCTCTGGCTAATCTTGAAGAGCAATGCTACAAGGAGGAGAGATTACCATATGAAAATGTCATTTTATATCATATGAATACTGAGAGGAAAAAACAAAAACAACCCAAAGGTAAAAGGTCTAAGGGAAGAGATTAACTCACTGTTCATGAATCAATCTACCACAAAACACTATGAGTAAACTCCTTTAGCTTGCATCTTAGTTCATAGCTGGGTGGAGGGATTCCTATCTGATAAAATATACTAAAAGATTAATGCATTCTGCACACAGCCTACTTCATAGGTAGGAGGTGTTATTCCTGTTGCTGTTGTGGTGTTTTATCTAACATTTTTAAAGTTTTTTTTTTCTCCTATCTGCTCTTTTTCATCTCTTTAGTCTACAGATCTGTGCTGCAATCTTTTCAGTTTTTCTTTCTTTCTTTCCCTGTTGAGAGAGACAGACTGAAATCACTGCAGGCATTTGAATGCTTCATGCAGCACAGGAGTGAACTCTGTGGGTCATCATGACAGCCAAATACGTAAACAAGTTCTCAAGAAATGGGGAAAACCAAGCAAATGGGGAAGAATTGGTTGTGAGACCTGCAAACACTGCTTGCTCTCTAATCATAAGGAATGCTCCACTGAAGCTTCCATCCCTCATTAAGTCAATAAAATCATGTGTCCTTTATTTTAATCCTGTATTCAAGAAGCAAGGATAGAGACTGAGGCTTTTCATTTCATTGTTTCTAAAAAATCACTGAGATGATATTGACAAAGGTTGATTCTTTTACCTTGGTGTTTCAGAAAATGTCAGTATGGAGGCAGGTGCTGGGCATTCAGCCACTTGTTTCAAAGGCAAAAAAGGAGATCTGTGACAGCCTCATTGCAAATACTGTAGCTTTCTGAGACATTTTGTTTGGTTTGATGTTGCGCTGTAATGACGAGAGAGGAAGGATCTGTTATGTAGCTGCATGAATCTCTGGATTGAAGTTTTTACAGCCTTAGATCCTCTTTTATACAGTAAAGGGGAGATGAAAGCAAATAACTCACATGCCATGAAACAGGTACTATGGGATTCTGAAAGGCTTATCATTCCTGGTAAGTATTTGATCAAAATTCAGATGAGGGAACTTTGTGCTGTCATTTGGTGGAGTGATAAACATGGTAAAAATACCTCCAAAATCTTCATTATTTTGTCAGTTCCAGCTTGATTGAATTAGTAAAGAATGAGTCACAGTTAAAAAAAGAGCCATTCTCCTCTGAAATGTATTAAAGTTTGGGTGGTAAAGAAACACATGCTTATTTCCTAAATGAATTGCAGGCAGAATATATATCAAGTCATGGAAACAGTAGTGCTAGTTTCCTATGCAAGGCATGTTCAAAAATTATCTTACTGAGATCATAAAATGGCTCCAAATCTCACTGTAAATGGGGTTTCTGTTCCCCACAGTTATTTATCCACTGTCAGATCTTGTATATCTTACATGAAAAAATGCTTGGGTGGAAATGGTGAATAATGTAAATACAGGCTGGTTGTTTACCAAAGATTGTTCATCTTCAGGGAGAGTTCTTTTGTTCTGAAAAGTGTTCTGTATGTCTTTCTTTTTTGAAAGATGCCTCTAACACTGTGTGTCTGGTCAGTTTAGGTAGGACTTAACCAATGTATATTTTAGTCACAAAACTGATGTACCATGTGCTGTTGCTCGTGGTAACTTCAAACGCTATGGTTACTGACCTTGTCTATGTTTTACTTAATTTTTAAGAATGTTACATGGTGATAGACTAGAAAAGAAAAGAAAAAAGCATTCACTGAATGAATTACTGTTTCTTAGATAATGCTAGGTAACAATAATGAAAGTAAAAAAAAAAAATTAAAAAAAAAATTAGCAGTAAAAGAAGAGACCCTTAGAATAATGTGGATCATTCTCACCTTCAAATAACATGCCACCACACAGCCTTTCATTTGATCAATGAGTAATTGCACTTTGAAGTCAATGAGACCCCAGTGAAAATCCTTGAAATGTTCTGGATCCACCATGATCACAATTGCAGACCTGTTAGGCACTTACATAAACAAAAATATTGTAAGACAGCAGAGTGCTTTGTCCACAGATTAACTTTAACTAGTAATTTGCTTCCAAGAAGCCATGAAAAAAAGTACTTGTAATCCATTATTTAAGTTAGAACATAGCTCATGCAGTCAAAACTTCACTGGTTACTGTAGTACTAATGTGTAAAAACAAGAGTGCAGTTGTTTTACCAGTTGTAGAAGCAGTGAAGGCTCACAAAGATGACTAAGGGACTGGAGCACATGTTGTACGAAGAGCGTTTGAGAGAGCCGGGACTGTTCAGCCCTTTCTCTCAGGAGAAGAGAAGGCTGAAAGGGCTCTCATCAATGTGCATAAATACCTCGTGGGAAGATGAGGGAGCCAGGATCTTTTCAGTGATGCTCAGGGCAAGGGGCAACGTGCGTAAATTAAATTAGAACATGGAATTCCATCTGAATACAACAAAACATGCTTTTGCTGTGAAGATGATCAAACATAGGAACAGGTTGTCCTGAGAGGTTGTGGAGTCTCTGTCTGTGGAGGTATTCAAAATTTAAATGGACGTGTTCCTAAGCAACCTGCTTTTAGTGACCCTGTCTGAGAAGAGAGGTTAGGCTAGTACAGTCTCAGGAGTTCCCTTCCAACCTACCTATATGATTTTGTCTTTATTGGACACTTCATGGGAATGAAGTATCACCAACAGTTAACATATTGTCAGAAATGTTGGGTCATTGCAACCTGGAATTCCCTTCTGAAATAGTTATAAACTAGTCTGCAGAAGGGACAGACTAGCCTGGCTTCCAAAATGCACTTTGTAGCTAGATATGAGTGTACCATTAAGACACCACAGGGGAACATCCATATAGATTCAGAAGGAAATGTGCTGTACATGGACTGTTTTTTGAACTGCCAGGAGGCTGAATTTGCAGCCAGGGCACTCAGAGAAGGTACCAGGTTAGCACTTCTGCCCAAATAACTAGGTGCAAATAAATGAAATCTTTCCAAGCTTTAGCTTCTTACCTGTAAAATGAAGGTAGCTACTAAAAATGTCTCCTTTTCTATCTTGTGTATAGGTCCAGGTGTAGTAAACCAAATACATTCGCGTTGGGTAAAGTTGGTGCAGCTAAATTACACATAAACATAGAATGTATAAAGACATAGTAATGATGCAAAAAACTTAGGATTCAGTCCATTGGGAAAAATAACACATTTGTAGCATGTTTACCTCTTGAGTTTTCAAAGTAGGACTTTGCTTCAAGTGCTGAACACAAATTTAAAACAAAAAAATCTTGAACTGCAGCAGCTGCTTTACAATACTTATATGCAAACTAGATGAAAATTATACCATCAAGAGATAATCTGTCACTATTTTGCAGACCCTAACATATTGCTAGATAACCGTTCAATCAATCTTTAAATCAATATAATATGGTACTCAAGAATATTTTTTTCTGCTTGTGTTAAACACATTTAGTGTGTTATACCTCATGATAAGTCACTGACTATCTTCCCATTCTGTTGACTCCTTTCTGAGTAGCTGGAAGAACTCTAGCTGAATAATGTCAGTTTTGCATAAATCCAACCCCTTTCCACAAAACAATCTTACTTTGAAAATTTTTGAAATTCCATTTTTAAGAAAAATTGACCAGCAAACTGCCTTGTTTTTGATAGTGTCAAAATGGAGCCTAATGTCTTCACTACCAAATACTTTAACACGTGCATTATTTATATTATTAATCCAAAATTATCAAGTTAAGCCGGTGTTTATTCTGTTTTCAGTAGTTTTCAGTAGTTTAAGGTCTGATTTGTCTGAAATGCAAAGAATATTTAGATAATCCTAGTTAATAAATTTTCTGAATTTGTTGAAAACAAATTCAAAATTCTCTAAAGACTAAATCCCCATCTTCAGAGAGCTCACAGAATGCTTTCTACACATATGAATCAAACTCTCTGGCAAATTGGTTTAATAATGCTTTTTTTCTGATGCTAAGCTGCTAGTTGGCTGTGGAAGATATAGAGGACTGTGATGCATTTTAGATTGTGCAAGATGTGCATATGAAGTGTGAAAGATGCCACATAACAGGAAGGATGATACAAGTAACAAAAGGCTGCGCGTAGTGTTATGCAATCCAGTCTAAAGCATAACTGAAATAGATATCTACAGTGCCAGACTCTTCCTATTGATAGTCATAGATTTGCACGAGTTAACTATAATCTATATTCCATTAAAACTTATGGGAGGAAAATATTATAGAAGTTAACATGGGTTAAATGATGTAATTACAGGCTTCATTCATGCAACTCCTTTACTAGCATCACTATCAGTGATGTAAAAGTCAGACCTGCAGAAGGATAGAGGTGGGAAACCATGTTATTATCACCCTCATTTCTTCTGTATTTTTTCTTAAGAATCATGGGAACACATTCCATTCTGAAGAATTTCCAGAGTTGTTTTATGATTTAAATGGTATGTTCTTATTCAACCCATTTGAGCCTTGAACATAGTCCCTTACATTTATTCACATTAGTGACACAGAAATAAATCTGTATCTCTGTTTCCTCTTTTTAGCCCTGCAGAGCCAATGCAACTATAACTGAGAGACCTGAACTTTTCCTCTTAACCCTATGAACAGAATAGCTAAAGTGGATTTATTTTGGCTTTGAGCTCTGCTGAAGAAGGCAATAGTCTTGTATAGGTGTAAGACACCAACATTTGGCTGCAAAGTCTTGCAGTGGACTATGAGCAAGAGTCCCAAAAGGCACATCTGACAGTTGGAACCAAGGATACATTTGCAGAGCTGCCTGTTGAAAAGTATATCTTTTTGCATGCAGAGAATAATGTGACTTGGAAGTTCAGAGACTTTGACGACCCAGCACTTGAATACATATAGTTGTTTGATTTGACAGATTTGAATAATATACTCTGTTACAATCACCTGAAATATGGGGGAAAAAACCTGATTCTGTACTGTGCAGCTGTGACCAGAAGTACTGGAAAGTGCAGACAAACCCTCTTCTCCAAAGTTTTCTAGACTAGCACTGGTCCTTCAGTGAAATTTCCCCTGTATCTGCATTGTGGGTGAGAAGTAAATACAGAAATATTTTTATGTAAACTCCTTGGTCTGTGGAAATCCCCAGTTATGCATTTTAATATAGGTAGTAAATTAATATCTAAAACAATATTTCACAGAGCAAACACTGTTTGGTGAGCTTTACAGTTTGTCAAATCTTGTCAAGAATGATTTGTCAAATACTATAAGGCACAAACCCAAACAAATAATCAAATAAATCATAGGAATATTATCCAATGAACTCTGCCTTTATCAGTTAGTGTCATTCTGTTATGCTTCAAACCAGCTAAGCTTCATAAAGTATTTAGAGAGAGCTGAAGTGAGATGAGTCTGGTGGGAACAAACAATGGTGATCTGCCCAGTCTAAGGGCAGATCATCTCAAAAGGCATGCTTCTAATAGAAGAACAAGGATCCTATAACCACCACAACCTGAGTCAAATGTAATGCAAAACTGTCTGGAGCCATCAACATAGGAAAAAGAAAAAAAATTTCCTCAGTATCCTGGGAAATGATGATGCACATTTAGAGATGAAGAGAAAATACATGAACTTTAGAGACCTTTCTCTGTATCAGCTTGGACTGCATGAACATCTCCCAACTACTTTTAATATACTCTCAATATTAACTTATACTGGAAAGCACTAGGAATGCAAAGCAGTACAGTTGTAATCACTAATTCAAATCTGCTATATTAAGCAGAAAAGACGTGTCAACGAATATTCAGAGAACTCACGGACTCACAGAACTAAAGGACTGAGATCATAAAACTTTCTAGTCAGATCACAGGCCTCTGAATTGTACCTCTTACTCCCTGTACTGAGCCCATAAAACTCAATGTTATCTTTCTCTGACTTCAGCAGTTAGCCAGAAATCCAGATTCTGTTGAGTAGTTTAAGTCAGAAGGAAAGAGAAGTTGATGCTAAAATCCTATTTATTAAAAAAAGTACAAAAGCTTCTTTTCTTCTGTACAACAAATATCAAATGGAGAGAGATGCTATCTTTCCTTGAAGTTCTGAGCTCTTTTCTAATCAGCACTGATCCCATGCAGCTCTCTCCTGGCTTGGCAGTGGGCTGTGTTCCCAGTTTGTGCTCTGGCTTTGTCTGTTGCTCTCTTGGTCTGTTTTTTTTTCTGCCTCTATTTCAAAGACATACTAATTCACAGATGTCATTAAGCCACAGTTATACCAAACTGTCTAAGAAAGGGCTAGCTAATTTGTTCAAATAATGTATCTTCTTTTTTTGGAGTTTGTGTCTTCCAAAGAGATAGTTATATGTCCCAGAAAGGTATCATGATGTGAAGACATCAAGAGATCAAGTCCTCTTCTTCCCCTGGCCAAAGTGTTCATATGGTTAATCATCTTCACTAGCAAATCTCTATGCTTGATTCCTCACCTGAATTTTCTTGAGAACAGTTTTCAGCTTCTGACGTTTTTATTCTTTCTTTACTGCATTTAAAGGCCTCTGGTAACTGGTGAGCCCTCCTTATGAAAGTACTTATACACTGTGATTAATTAATCTCTTGGCATATTTTCTGATGAGCTAAATAGAATGAGCTTTTTAACTCTCACTGTAAAGCATTTCCCTCAGTACCCAGATAATTTCTGTGACTTTTCCTTGTACCTTTGCCAGTTCATCAAAGCTGTAAAATATGAGCACCAGAATTGAAAAATAAGTGTAATTTCCATTGGTATCCAATATTGAGCTTCACTACTCGTCTCTGCTCTACTTTTCTGCATTACTCTTCTGGTTGTACATGCAGCAGCTGAATTAACTGCTTTGCTGGAGCACTGGGATTCATGTTGAGTTGCTTATCCAGTGTAGACCTTACAGTCTTTTGGAAGGTCTCCTCTTTCGGGGGCGTTGTGCCACTTCCAGAGTAATGAAGCTCTAAAGCTTGAATAGATTGGGAGAGAAAAAGAAGTCTGTTGGCTTGTTTAAATTAGGACTGGTAGCTGATGTTGCAGATGAGCTAGTGTGCAACATTGAGTTTATCAATAACTATTTGTAATGAGCTGATGTGTATTCAAATGGCTGTGGTCTGTGTTGCAAGTAAAACTGGAAAGCTTAGATGTCCTACAGAAGGCCTTGATACAAATAACCATGATTGTGAATTGTGGTCCAAGCAAAATCTTATTCCATAGCTAAGGCTTTACAGAAACGATATTGAATAATCATCCTGCTCAGTTACTGACTGGAGAAATTTCTTGACTGCAGGGTCAAGACCTAATTTGCATTATTTTTTGAAGTTAGATTAAAAGAAAAGGGGACACATCTTTCAGTACGACCGATGAAAGTATATAGCATTACACAACCAAGTGGCCAAAGGATACTTTTAATTAGAAAAGCAGAAGATTACTCCCTAGAGACCTCATTTTTCTGTGGGATTTTTAGCAAAAAAACCCCCCAAAAACCAAAAAATCAGTTTGTTTCTTTGAAATATATATTGAGCATCTGGAAAGATCATGTTCTAGAATGTGTGACCTAAATGTAAGCTAAAGATTTGGGGGGAAAGGTGTTGTCCCAAAATTTGTATCACAAACTCCATTGTGCTAAATGGGAAAACAAAGTCCCCTGTTTTCACCTCTGGTCTGGAAATACAAGCCTACAAATTGGAATAATATCCTTTTCATTGAGTTCTTCCTTTTAGTTGTTTAAATGAGCTTTCAGTTTTTTTACTCTATAAATCTAGACTATCTCATGCAAAATAGGGCTAGGTAAAAAAAAATAACCAATACAAGGATTTGATGTTGAGGTCATTTGGGTAATTTCTATTTTGTCACATTGTTCCATATGTACTCCAGGATATGCAACTGGTCCTCTCCATACAACTTTTAGGTTAACTCCATTATATTAATTTGAATAGGAAAACCTCATAAAGATTGCAAGTCCCATTCAACTGTACTCATACTTTAACAGAAGTAATAATTCCGTTGCTGATTGTGTGATGAAATACATGGTGGACCTTTTTTTCAGAGAGAAAGATTGTAGGTATATATAAAGATATATAAAGTAAAAGTGAAAAATGAAGCTAAGTATATGGCCCTTCATGTGAAAGCTGCTTTATCCACATTCTCAATCCCCATTTTATTTCTGACAAAGCCTCCCTGAAATCCATGGCTTTGACAGAACTGAAGAGATCCAGGTTAGACTCAGTTTGAGGTATGTATTTAGCCAGTCTTTTTTTTTAAAAAGGAGTTGGTACTTGATGTGTTACGTTTTTGTAAAATGTACGTTTGAAAACAAAATTATTTACAATAATTTGAAGCTGCAGTTCAAGACATTTACAGACTGTATACACTGATTAGTATTTGAGCTTATTTAAAAGGGATTCCCTGGGCTTTGCCAGGATCATATATTTTGAAAAATCCATATCAAAATGATATTATTAATACCTTGGATGTCTTGTAAAAATACATTAAAATTTAGAATTTAAAGTAGAATTAGAGTAAATTTTCACTCGGGCATTCTAATAGGCAAATTTATTTTGGCCACAGCATTATCAGAATCGCCGTTGGAAAGGGTAGGATATACCACATTGGTTTCAAACATGTAGTAGATAAAAAAATATCTCTGGATATACTTTCTACAGATGGGTACAGTTTTTTTGTCATATAATACAGATATGTCTGAAAAACTACTCACATATTTTGCTGAATTTGTAACATTACTTTGACTGAAAAAAGTATAAAAAGGAAAAAACATTAAAAATGGAGAATTTTTATGTCTGAAACATCGTCTGGCCCTGGTTTCCTCTAGTGGGCATGATCCTGACCCCCACCTAGATGTCCATTTCCCAGCTGAGCTTCATTCCAGCATGTCCCCAGGAGGTGCCTGGTGTAAGAGGCTGAGGCTGCCCTAGTGCACCCTGCCGTCTTCATCCTCACTGGGGTGCTGGGACAGGCGCTGGCTGTCAGGCCCTGCCCTGTGCCCACCCCTGGGCTGGGGAGCAAAGGTGGCAGGAATCTTTAAAAGAGGAACAAGTTGCTTTTGACCAAACTCAGCTGTAAAAAGGAAGTGTACCAGAGGTGGGAGCAGGGGCATGTTACCCAGGAGAAACACAGAGGCCCTCTCCAAACATGCAGAGGTTGGGGCAGGAAAACCAAAGCTCATCTGAAGCTGAATCTGGCAAGCAACACGAAAGGGCCATGGGAAGGGTCACAAGTAAAGCAGCAGGTAAGGCTTTACTGGTAAGGCTTGTCTTCAGCAGTTCCAAGGCTGGGTGGTGCCCACTTACAGGGCAGGCAGTGGGCATAAAGTCATAGAAGAAAGGTAAGGCATTTAGACTCCATACTAGGAATTCACTTTTTTAGTTATCTGACCAGTGTTAGTCCAAGACAAAAAACAAGTTATTGATTCAAAAATTTACTGTTAGACACACACACAAAAAATAGACTGATTTTTTTAAGGTGATGTCAAGATCTTAAAGCTGAATTAAAGGTAGTCTGAGTCATCTCTTCTGGAACTTGGCCCATTAGGACACGTCTAGTAAAATATCTGTGATGCTAGCAAAACTGAAGTTTTACAAGCTGCTAAATATAATTCATAGAATCATAGAATATTCTGATTTGGAAGGGACCCACAAGGATCATAGAAGACCAACTGCTGGCCCTGCACAGGACCACCCCAAGAGTCACACCATGTGTCTGAGAGCATTGTCCAAATGCTTCTTGAACTCTGTCAGACTTGGTGCTGTGACCACTTCCAGTGCCAAACTGCTTTCTGGGTGAAGAACCTTTTCCTGATATCCAACCTAAACCTCCCCTGACGCAACTTCAGGCCATTCCCTCAGGTCCTGTCACTGGTCACCATAGAGCAGAGATCAGTGCCTGCCCCTCCTCTTCACCTCACAAGGGAGTTGTAACTTCACTGAGGTCTTCCCTCAATCTCCTCTTCTCCAGGCTGAACAGACCAAGTGCCCTCAGCTGCTCCTCACACAGCTTCCCCTCAAGGCCCTTCACTATCTTTGCTGCCCGCCTTTGGATGCTCACTAAGAGCTTAATATCTTTCTTACATTATGGCATCCAAAGTGGCACACAGGACTGGAGATGAGACTGCACCAGCATGGAGCAGAGTAGGATCATCACTTCCCTCAACTGGGCCTGATGCACCTCAGGGCATGGCTGGCATTCATTCACAGCTACTACAATGGATAGTTTACCTTATTTCCTTTTACATTTCAGTAAACTACAGCAATGGTCTGCCAGAGCTGAAGTCACATGGGTTCTAGAACATGCAAACAGACCCCATTTCCTTTAATACAACAACAGATCATGCTATTTTTACCAAGTTTTGCCAGTAAAGCATTATTCTGGCTGGGTACATGACTTCACTAAAATAATTTTAATAGATGGCTTTACAAGGGGGGCTACTTTTTTTTCCTTTTTTTTTAACAGAAGATAAAAGAAAAAGTACAGTAATTCTTCTTATAACCTACCTTTAACTTTACAATGGTTTATGAGACGGGTAAAATAGAGTCTAATGCACCTTTCTAGATTACATTATAACAATATTAGCCCTGGCTGGCAGACATTCAAACAGAAATATTTGAAGTTCTTTCCAGACTGCTAAAATCATGCTATTCCTTAAAATGATATAGTATACAGAGGCAATTTGTAGGCAAGATGCTATCTAGGTTCATGAATCAAGGATGCATCATTCCAACCGGTTGAGAAAATTTTAGCTATAGAAGTTCCAATGAGATATCTGTTGCAGAGATGCCACCCTAAATTTTTTGTGCAAAAGAATAAACCTTACCCCAAGGGCCAAATGTCTGACAGGTATACATAGAACAGGGAATGCTTATGAAAACAATTTTGCCACTAAAGAAGTACTGCAAATGCCAACATTTATTTTGCTGCAAGTTCCTTAGTGTTTAATTTTGGATGAGTGATTCTCATGCGCAATGTTCTTCTCTAGGACTGGATACTTCTTTGAAGCATTCCAAAAAATCTATCTAGTCTATAATTCCTACACAGATATCAACAGAGGGACCTGGCAGTAGCAAAAGTTTTTATATTTTTAATAATACGGGGTTCTTTTACCTTAGAAAAAATGCAGGGTTTTTTTCTGTTAGTAAAAATGCAGGTACTTTTCACAGACATGATATAAAGTCTTGCTTAAATTTATAGTGTGCCCATTTTATTTGAAGAACTTTCTTGCTGTGGCTCCCAGAGTAAGTGAAGCGCGTGTTGCATTCCAACACATGCTATGCATTCCTTTCTTGGAGAGTTAACAGTGAATGACATTATCTGTGACTCTCCAAAACATGTTTATTCCAAAAGAGTGGGTTTTCATAAGTGAATAGTTAGTTTGTGCCATGCTCAGAGGACAAATGTTTGAACATGCTTGCATGGAACTACAGGAGTGTGAGAAGTGCTGCTTGGGATCACAGGGCTTTATTAACAGAGTGATGCTGTGTTGAAATATACAGGTACAATGGCAGTGATTCAAATAATTATCTTTATTAAAATTATTACTTTTTTTTCAGAAGCAGTACTAGTTGCCTTACAGTGTGCCTAAGACTTCAAGAGAAAACCTGCTATAAAAAGCCTACACTCTAAGTAAGTGAAATCAAATTGGTGGGGACAACCAGAATCTAAAGAAGCAATAAGGCAGATCAATACAATAGACAGTGGCTTCATCATACCAGTACCTAAACCACTGACAGTCCTTTCTGCAAACTGATTGGCAAGAGAGATTACTAAGAAAGAATTAAAAGTGTATAATGAAATGTATTTGTTAGTTAGAAACTTTCATAAACAAAGAAAAATATGGAAGCAAACATGAAGATTTTAATGGATGAATAAAGGCAGTATTGGTGGTATGGGAAGGAATGAAGTATGTCAGTATAGGAATACCATCTTTAGGTGGTGTTATACTGTCTAAATTCCATACTGCTTTCAGTATAGGAATACTGTCATGCAATCTCCTTCACTTGCTTTATCTGTGTAAGCAGATATCTGCAGCATAAGACTAGCCCCGGAGATGCTATGCAGCTAGAATCTGCAAATTTTAAATATACCCTGCAAATGAAGACCTAAGGAGTGATCTAAGTGGTAGATATCTTACACCGGCCAAATAGTTGTCCAGTATGCATGAAGGAAACTGTGCTTGAATGAATAGAGAATCAACCAGGGACTTCTGTTTAGATAAAGAAGATAGACATACAGCAAAGACAGCTTTGTGACATACCTACTCAATGACAGCACCTGAATGAATGTTTGCTTAAGCGATTACCCAGGCAATAGGTGGTAGCTGAGCTAATATTTGCAGACAAGATTACGCAGAAATATGGTAGGCATAGTAGGATGGGCATTTTTCAGTTTAACATTTTAATTTTGAAAAATGCTACTTTGTAAAAAGTGTAAAATTTTGTAGAGTAAATTATTCTGCAGTGGCAAGAATTCATCAGTGGCGAAGACGACAGGAATTTTGACTTATGAAGACAGCATTTCAGTTGATTTATCAGGATTTTGTTTGGACAACGTCTGGAAAAAAAAAATATATTTCTTTGCTATTCTACTCCTGAGTGGAAAAAATATGGTGAAGATATTGGTGAAGCAGTAATCTTGGTCCTTGTTTAGGCTGGATTCTGTGGTCCCTCTGGCAACAAGAAATTGCTTCCTGTGTTAAAAATGCCAGTCCATGCATGAAAAATAAGGAAGAAATGCTGGTTGTTTGACAAGGAAGAGTTTATTACAGATTTTAATGAGTATGATTTCCATTGAATAGATTCTGTGTTGGGTGTCAGTGCTAGGAAGAGGTGAGTGGATTGAAGAAATGGTCACCTCTTGTGGACAAAATCAGTAGGACTCTGTGGGACCATACAAACAATGCCTCTGCTTCACTCCCTTTGAGGATTGCCTTCAGCTTCCCTTTAAAAATGAAATATGGTTCCTTAGAATCATACTCGGGTAGGTGATGTCATGTCTGTGTAAAACTGTGAGAAAGAAACCTATACCAACGTCTATTTAGTCTCAGCCAGCAAAGACAGTAACAGCGTTTGGATATAAAGAGGGTGGGACCCTTTCATGCTGTGTTCTACCTCATCTTTTCCAACCAGGGTATGTGTAGGAGTTTTTCTTGAGCCCGTGCACATTGCTGATAGTTCTGCTGAACCTCAGAGCAGACCTGGAATGGAGTGTCACCACTTCTCTCCTATTCATTTTCCTGCATAGAAGTAGGAATAAAAAAGGTTGATATGCAGAAGTCCTGTGGCTTTCTCAAATATACTATTTTCTTGCATTGGTAGCTTTTTGCATTCTACTCCAGTATTATTTCATTTTAGCTAATTCTTGGTGTTTTCATCATTTTATAGGGTTGTACAGCAGATGTGATGGGAAAAGACATCCATATCATATGCTCAGTAAATACTGGAGGAATCTTATATCTCTGCTTTGTGTTCACTAGAATGCATGCAAATTTGTCCTAACTCCCTTCTTGCTAGCAAACTTCCTTGCTGAAAATGATAATTATATGAGCTGCTCATGGTACAATCATGAGAAAACCATTTGTATGTGAACCAGCTGAGCGTGCTCACAGGGGGAAAAATTCAGCCCAGCAATGCTATGCATTTAATAGCTTTATCCATTCTGCTTTATAGCTTGCCATTGGGTGCAGATGTTTTATGACTTGTAACAGTTTAATGTGTCCTGGTGGATTACCCTCCAAGTTTCTCTTCATCAAAGCACTTGCTCCAGGTAACTGGAATGTCAGATTTAAATGAAGTGCAATGAGGGAGTGGGGATTGTCAGATTTTAAACTAAGAACACAGGAGTGCTAACTAAAGTTTTGAACATGGTATGACATTTCCATAGCCCATCTCACAGGATCTCTACACCTCTCCTTCTTTCAGTGTGCAAATTACTGTAGAGAAAGAGGTAAAACAGTCATATACTACATTCCAGTAATGAGAAAAATCAAGTTACAAAATATCTGAAGAGAGATAATGTATCACTTGAATTCAAAGTCAGACAAAAGATGTAACAGACAGGGCAGCACCATTTCATTCCCCACAGACAACCAGTCTCCTTATGGGCACACTGTTCACTAGCAGGATGGTGAGTGAGCTTTTGCCTCACTCGTCCTTTGCTCCTCCTCCTGTTATCCACATATCCCTTGGGTCAATGAATATGCCAGCCCTCCTTCTCTTTTTCCGGATGCTTTTTTCCATCTTGATCTTTCAAACCTGCATCCTTTTCCTTCCCATCTGAGTTCATCCCCTTCACTGCTCATCCCACTTGCTCTGGTTTAGCACTGGTGAAAAAACTGAACCCTTGGGAATTTTTTTGTTGCTCCACAGGCCTGAGTGGTTAGGGGATCCATGCTGGTAGTCCCCAGGGTCTTCTAGAGTCTTCTTTTTCTCCTTCTGCAGAAATTTACTGAAGCCATAAATCTAGTGCAATGATGGAGAAAAACTAAGACATGGGATCTCTGGAGAGAGGGAGAGAGAAACAGAACAGTAACAGTGGTTGTGCTACTTTTGCCTGCCTCTTGTTTTTCTATAAAGCTTATGTACTGTGAAAGGGGAAGGGAAAACAAAAGTCCATTCTGACAGTGGAGGAATTGTCATGAAGGTCCCACGCAGCAGTGAAGCCCAAATTTCTCGACATCTGGAGAACCAGCATTAAGTAGGTTATCTGATACCTAAAGAGTCACAAAGGTGGCACCGTAAATGGTATCTTTCCCTGAGGCAGACAATGAAGCAAAGACAATCATGGTGCCAAAAAGACAATGCATGTCATGCTGAAACAGAAAGAGTACAAGCCTCCGAGACCTCAGAGTGTCTCAAAGAAGAGATCTTCGGGGTTTTTTGACAGGTTTTGCATGTTTGACTATTATTAACAAAACAAAAGGTTGCACGTGGTTATTACTGAGGTGCCAACCTCCTCTGGTTCATTTTTTTGTTTGTTGTTTTAGGAAGAGTGCAAAAGAGTCACTTAATTTATGTCTTTGCACACTTAGGCTGTGATGGCTGGGAAGAAAAGCCTTTTCAGATTAAAAGTCAAGATAATGAGCCAGAAAACACTCACTCACTTAAAAGGAAACAAATTTCTTTTATTTTGAGGGGCTTTAGAAGTTCTCAAAGTGTTGCTCTATAAATATCAGTGAGAAAATAATTTGTACCAATAATATGCCTTGGTTTTCACTAACAGAACACCTGAAAGCAAAATTTCCCATCTTTCTGGCTATTGCTTTTGTTTGTATTTTGTAGATATTGACAGAATCTTAGGATCCCAACTAACGTTATTGTCCTGCTGGGCTAAGTACTTTTTGGGCATGTAATTCATGGGGCTGCTGGTCTGAAACAACTCAAACTAATATTTTAAGGTCTGTGAATTGTGTTGTATTTCATTTGGGTCTGTCAACTGTAATTCATATATATGGTATTGTTTCAGTTTTCTAGGTTGGATGGAGATAACTCACAACAATGTTATTCCTGTAACTGCAGCAGCCAGCGAAATAAAGATCTGAAGGAATTTCAGTGTATAACCTCCAATTCTGCTTCCCATGAGTATTTCATGCAGGTTGCATTGAAAGTGAAGAAGGAAGGACAGGGTGAATGTGACTGTATGTAAATCTGTTGAGAATGTGCCTTGAGTATTCACAAAAAAAGCTTTTTATGCATTATTTATTACTACATAGTTAAATATATGATGCTCATCAACTATGGCAGATAAATGTGCACCTGCAAAAAGGAATCTGGTGACAATATGATAAAGATCTTGCTTGGCTGAAGCACAAGTTGCCATTGGACTTGGGTGCAAAAGTTGATCTTCTGATGAGGATGATTAGCCTGGGAGAACTGTGGTAGGTTTGTAATATGAGTTATAGAAATTCGTAGTTTTTGCATAAATGCAAATACTTAGATGGATTGTTCACAATAGTTTGCCGCAGTAAGACGGATTTTTTTCTTCTGACTTATGCGTGTAAGTGTTGTCCAAGACACTCTACACTCCATGGAGAGGTAAAGACACTTTAAAGAAGTGATTCATCTTAGCTTTAGATGTCTAAAATAAGGCAGATGGAACAGTCTATCTCTCTCTACAAAAGAACTTTTAGTCTGAATCACATTCTAACAAGCAGGCCCACTGTTAAAGCAGTACGACCACCTGCAGGTGGTCATACACAGTTCATGTCTTAGCACTTTGCCACCAGTACAGTCAAACACAAATTGATAGTGCCTATCTGTATGACAAATTCTTTTTCAGTTGCAGCAGAAGTAGCTCATCTGATGAATCGGTCATAATAGTGCTCAAACATGTAGTCAAATTTACAGAACACAGTATTCGAGTCTGTCAGGAATTAACCCCCCATCATGCAGAAAAGTTTCAGTTTGCTTTTCTGAAGTTTGCATTAAGTTAAGAACAATCCTGGCATGGCTCTAAACTCTGATTTTATTTTTTTTTTTCAGCAAAATTTGGTTCAGATTTAGGATTTGATTTTGCCAAGATGCAGAGCATTTTATGGTTGCTCAGTTCCCTGACTCAAGAGGTTGTAGGGCCTTACGAGATCAAGACCTTGCACCATGTAGAATGTCTGTATCTGAACTGCTGTGGTCCTTAGATGTTTAACATTTTGAAACGCCCCCTAAAACTCCCGTTTACCCTCTACTACTGCTTCCAGATGCCAGACAGAAATGAGTCAGGTGTCTAAGCTTGGCTGATTGGCCAAGCTCTATCTATAATTGATGGAGACAAGCACTTCTGAGGGGAGATTCATCTGATCTGTGGAGACTGAATCACATTTCCTGTCTCTTGCCCTGTTATTTGTTGGCACCACTGATGCACTTCGTGGCACCTTTTGGTTGCACTGATACTGCTGTTTGTGACTGTGGCATTCATCAAGTAGCTTAAATTTTTTGTTTTGTTAAAAAAACCCCAAACTAAAAAACAAGCATTCCTCCCCATATTGCCAGTTAAAAGGAAATCTATTTTGTGCCTGTACCTTTTTGGATGTGGATGTAGAATTTTATGAAAATCAGTGGCAATCTATCCAGGGAACTAATTTAAATAAAAAATGTGCTTTTATTGTGTCTTGTGCGCTTTTGTCCAGACATTAAAGAATAAAATAAAAGGATGTGTGTTAAACAAAATTGCCTGCTTTGTAGTTCTTTTTCTTAGCTCTCTAGTTCTTTCCCTGTGTGGTTCAGCCCTCCTCAATCCAGAGATCCTGGGGGAGGGAGTATGCACTAAATTCCTTTCAGTCTTGGTAAACATACTTTGCACAATCTAAACCAGGGTAGTGTTACACTGCTTTTCCAACTCTTTGAGAGTTCTGGAAGGGGGGAAAAAAAGCAGAGTGTATTCGGCATCTGCCTTTTACTGGAGTAGCTAAAAGCACTGTCTGTTATGGAAGAGAGGGACAACACTCAGGATTTAGTACTCGCGTTGGCCTGAATTTCTAGGCCTTCTGTCTCCCTTCCTTGCCTAAAGAGCACTAAGCCTGCTCTCCTTCCCACTGGAGGGGAGCGGGTACTCCAAGGCAGGCAGGCTACAGGAGGGACATTTTACTGCAGAAGAGGGATAACCTTTATTTCGCATTCTAAATGCAATTCTATTGCAAAAGGATTCAGCCTTTTGAATTTTAATAATATATAGGTCTTTTTGTTGCCTGTCTTAATTTCACAACCTATCCCTTCTCCGCAAAGTCAGTGCTGTTCCACACTGTTGCTCAGAATCAGCAATAGTAGTTATAATGAGAAACTTCATGTTTCAATCAATAAATCATAAATACTAGATTTACAGTGGGGATTATGGATGTTTCTTGTAGATATTTGACTCCCTGTAATTGTAATCCGTCTGTTTTACATCTGCCTTAGGGGGAATGGGATCTCCCCAACTAATGTTAAATGCTTTTTGAGATGGCCTTTGGTCACTGACATAGGGAACTTAGTTATTTGCTTTGTGCCCAGGATGTGTAATAGCAGGTCATCGTATTTATTTATTTATTTTGTCCCCCAAATACATTCATTATTAAAATTACATACCACAGCCTCTTCTCGTACCCTTTGTCAAGAAGCTTGCTGCGAGGGCTTGATATTTGGAACTCTACCTGTTGGTTACCAGCCACAGAAGTGACTGTCTCTGTTCCTTCACTGGTCAAACATAAATAACGTACAGGAGAGGGGCTTGGAGAATCCAGTGAGGATTTGCTTTTCCCTGAGAGAGGTAGCAGATAAACAGGATTAGAGTATTTACACAGTCTTGAAATCTGGGTCAACTAGGTCTTGCCCAAGGCATCCTTCTTATTTAGCAGCAAGATTTGATTGACTGAGCACAGTGTCAACATTTAACTTTCTATCTTCACCTCACACAAACTAATCACCTGAATGCAGGCTGCTCCAGATGCGAAAGGTGTGGTCACGTTTTTCAGCTGGTTTGTAAATTCACCTCAGCCCAAGGCTGATGTTATGAGTTAGAAGGGACCCACAAAGATCATCAAGCCCAACTCATAAGCAAATGGCCTATACAGGGATTGAATCCACAACCTTGGCATTTTTAATACCATGCTCTAGCCAACTGAGCCAAACCACTCTCTCACCCAAGGGCCATCCTTATACTGTATCATGCAGTATCAAGCAGTATCTCAGCTCTCCTGAAGTTCAAGCCTTAGTTTTGCTATTGATCTTATCTTAATATAAATGGGAATTGAGTTCAGAAGGAGATTTTCCTGTGTGAAGGGTCTTGTTAGGGCTTGTGAAATGGTTTTGAGCAGTGAAATGGTTTTGTTGTTCAGGGTGAGCACTGTGCCTACAACTGAATTTGCCTGTACTACACCACATGTCGGGCCTAAAGCCACTCATGAAACTTCCACTGATGGCAGCACTTCCTCCTACTTCGTCCTCAATGTCCTGCTTGCTTTCCATCTCCTCTGTTAGCAGATATGCCTTGCACTGGTGCAGCTGCACTCAACCAGGCCTCCCAAATCTTCTACTTAAAAAAAATACCGGTTTCTTCTTTCCAGAAATACAAAACAAAACTTTTCAAGAGAGATTCTTTCTTGGATGCAGCTTATGGTACAAAACAAATAAGGTGTCACAAATGGAGTGGTTGTAGACGTTTGTGTAGGGAAGCACATTGTGTAGCATGACTGTATCTACACAGCATCTAAAAATTTGAAATGTAGCCTAAGACTGTGATTTGATGATAAAAGAATAAGTAGTGACAACTCTGACCTCAGCTGTTGATTTTGTCTCTCTCTTCTCCATTGTTTTTTTGTTTGAGTTCTGGTTGGGGTGTTTTGGTTTTGTTTCTGTTTGTTTGGTTGGTTGGTTTTTGTTTTTTTTAATTGGATCAATTTCCTGTTTTGGTGCAACCCTGTAAATGGCAGTGGTGATGGAAACAGGAACAAGTAGCTGGGAGCAGGGAGGAGGGACAGTTGAAAACACTGCTGCTTTTGAACATTTGATGTCATTGATCACAGCCTCAAGGTTTCCCTGGATAAACTGTACCACTGTATCTTCTCATCTAGTGACATTTCACAGGTTATCTTAATTCTAGTTAGATACACTTGTCTTTATATTTATTTTCTTCTCTATTGAAACTGTGCTATGAGCAAGTTAAAATAAAGATCTCAGACTCAATTGCTTTACGCTATGCTATTACCATCAGTTCTAGGAGAATAGTCTTTTCTTTTTGGCTTTTCTGGGCAATTTCTTTGAGCTAACACCCAGAAAACCAGAACTGGGCTGCTAGGAAGCAAGCAAGACACTTAACTTTGAATGACCTGGGTGGACTGGTCACTTGGAAACAAGAATGAAAAAAATAAACTAGAATTTATCACAAAAGATCTTTGCCTTACTGCAGCGGTAAAAGTGATATAGCCAAAACATATTGATTCTCTGGATGACTGATAAAGACACAGCACTGAAAGGATATCTTGCAGTAAATCCGAGGTTAATTTTTCCATCCAAATACCTTGAATAATGCAGCCTTCGTCTTCCGGCCACCTGTCTGCAGTGCTGTTTCAGATGATGATAGCACTGTTTATCCAGGAGAGGATCCTGAATTGTCTTACATCATCACAATTACCAGTAACTTCCTTGTGTTAAAAATGTTGCATCACATTATCTGAGGACTTTCCCTTTGCACAACAATAGAAAAGCTCTTTACTGTTTCTTTTTTTTTTTTTTTTTCTTTTCTTTTTTTTTTTCTGTGTTTCTCAGCCTGGTGAAACTACTGCTGAATTTTCATTATACCACCGCACTCGCATGTGCACATGACATACACACATGCACTTCGGGCAGCATGGCAATCCGAACTCATTGTATATTCATCATGTTTTTCTTGTGGCAGAGTTCTCTTAACCGAGACAGCGATTGCACCGGAAGATTTCTCTTGTGCGTGTACGTGTGAGGATATGTGCGCACACAAAGAACCGAAAGCGTTTGGTACTCTAAAGAGCTATCTCCGTGTGTCTCTGCCTGAATGGTATCATATCCCACAGCCGTGCCTCCCCCGTTCTGCCGTACAGGATAATAATGCGGCGGAAACCTTGTGTCTGTTGGGGGAAGGGTTTAAAAGCATCATACTGAGGCTGGGCATCCTGCCAGGGGGAAGGGACAGAAGTGAAGTGCGCCTGGAGGTTTTCTTTTTTTAGACAGTGATTACTGAAGGGGAAAGAAGGCCAGTCATCACAGGAGTACAAAAAGACAAAAAAAAAGTATTTGCTGTGATCTATTAGCAAATACTTAAGTCTCGCTTAAAGCGAGAATTCCTCATCGGAGATAAAAAAAGGCACAAAATGACTGTGCTTGGAGAGTCCTGGCTCACCGGCTATTTCAAAATTAGTGATTAAAATGAATGATATCCCTGTGATTTCCCTTTTTCTCTCCCAAACATGCAGAGACATATCCGTACTCATAAAATGTGTGTCCTTAAGGTCTTAGGGACTGAAGAAAAAGAAGGTGCAGAGGGGATGTTTTTGAAAGTGAATGACTTATTTTTGCTTAAAAACTGAAAATTCATTGTATGCAAGTCCCTTTTAAGAGATGAAATAACAAGAGTTATAGAAATAGCAGGTCAGTAACTCTCATTTGCCCTGAGCTCTCTACAGAGTCATTCAGATTCTTGTTGCAGTGAAAAGTGGAATATTTATACAACTCAGAACCTCTGGCACCGGCGACAAAAGCTTCATGTCTTGTTGGCAAGGCAGGGCTGAGAAAAAAAGCCCTTATATCTGGTGTTTTGTTTTCTTTTTGGGGGCGGGGAGAGGGATGAAGTCCCCACCAACCATGTGAACCCTGTCATTGTATTAGCACTTGTGGACAAGCATATCTAGAAGATGGCACTGCCCTTTCTGCACCTAAAGAAAATTGTAATTATAATCTTTGAATTCGCATTCCTTGTTAGATGACATCATGTTTAGGAAGCTTATATCCCTGCTAAGCTTCTGACTTTTGAAATTAAATTAGACATGGCAGAGGGAGGTCTTGGGGGATGAGGGAATATTTTTTGGCAAGTGAATGCAAAACTGAAAAGCCAGATTTACCAAGCATTTTTTCAGGGATGTGTGCATGATTTGCATGTCCCCACATGTCAGTCTCATAACACATCCTCAGTGTGAAACTGATGGGGAGTGGTAGGGAAACAGCAGTGGTGGCTGAGAAATAAGGGCAACATGAAAAATACTTGGTTGTGTTGATGCAAACTATTGGATGCTGGTTTGTTCACTCCCCTCAAGGAAAGTCTTCTGCTCTCTTCTTTTTCTTTTTTTAGTAAATGCCTACAAATGAAACTGTGATCATTGCATTAGCACTGGTTGGTGAACCTCAGAAGGAGGTATCAACATTTTTTGAAGCTAAACCAAATGCACAACAAAGCATTTTCATTTAAAAATCACAGTAAAAATATTTCAAGATCAAACTCCCTTGTGAGATTTCCACTTTTACTTGTGCAGAAAGTGTCATGAGACTGTTCTTGCATATCACATCATTGCAGTAATTCTCACTGCAGGAATTACAGTTATGTGTGAATATTAAAGTAAATAAATAGGCAAGCTAAAAAGTTTTGAGTTCATTTCAGGTTATGGCCAATGACTTTCTATTGCTGATGCACTTTCTGAACTGTTCCCTTTGTCCTTAGGCTTTGATTTTGCAAAACACTTTAAAGCCTACTCAAATGTAAACATCTGGATTTTCCCATCTAAGTCACTACTCTATTCACATATTTAAATCCAAACAGGTGTTGGAGAATTATTTCTAGGTAGATGATGCAGGGAAAGATTTTCAAAAAAGAGTCAGGGCTGTCTACAGAGGAAGGTGGAGACTCTGTCCCAGTCTCCCTCCATCTACTGAAAATTATAAAGTCCTACTTACTGCTTGGCCCAAAAATTCAGTGTGCTCAGTGAGGAAGTGACTCAGTTTCTAGCATGACTGTGATGAGTTCATGAAGATTGACACTTAATTAGTAGGTTGTCCTTATATGGAAGTCACCTGCAGGATGGCTGGTCGTGTCAAGACCACAGGTACAAAATCCAGTACTTGGGACACAAGTCAGTGCCATCAGTGAAGTTCAAAAGTCTCATAAATTATTAGATTGGATTGAAATATTTTTTATACTTTGGAAACGTGAAATAGTTGAAATTCTGCCTTTTAGAGGAGAAGTGGACCTTGTCATAGCCCCTACAGTGTTCTTTGGTAGTGTTGAGCTTTACTCAGAGACCCTGTAAAACTTCTGGCATGGATAAGGGCATACATAAGATCATGCACTGTTTTATGGAAACCTCATAATGTCAGTGAAAATGCAGATAAATCGACGAAGCATCATGAAAAGAGAAGAAGGATTGGTTTATGACAAAAGATTAAAAGAATCAAATTTATCTAGCTTGTTTAACTTCAATTAAATCTCAAATCATGTTGAATAAACACTTTAAGACTGAAAAGCAATGACAGACACATTATTTAGGGGTTTTCAGAGAATTTTCACTGGAAATATCAGGATGAAAGTAAATAGTAGAAGATGCTGGCTGGTTATGAATAGAAATACTCTATAATGATGTAGAGGAACAGGTTCACAAAAGAAAAAACAAGTAAATAATCAAAAATGTATTGGACAAAGCCTTGGAAAGCTATCAAAACTCTATTTTGATGCCTCATTCATCACTATGATGATATTCCTCTTAGAGAAGAAAACTTCATTTACACAGAAATGTGATAGTCTGTCTTTCTCTTATTTCACTAAGTGTAATTTCTATTTTCTTTTCTGCCTTTATTGTCCATTTTTTGCTGAGAAATGTGTATTGGTTTGATGCCTAAGATTAAGTTCATAATCATTGATGTCTCAGTTGTTACTTTTGTCCCCCTTCCCATGGAGATTTTTCAGGGACCTGTGGTTCATGATTTTTTTCAGTATTATTCTGCTTCATCCTGTCTGGTGTACCTAGTAGGAATGCTCAGGACTGATGATGAGGCAGTGCTGTCAGTTAACAACATTATAAGATGTTCATAAAGTCATAGAAGTTGGTGACCAAAGAAGTCTGTTTAATCACCTGTTCTGGCTGCTACCATTGATTTGACTCATTGATTGTTTCAGATTTTTGTTCAGAAGGTTTAAAGACTTTTGTCTATGGTTTTTGAGATCAGCCTGTAATTTAAAAATGTTTCATTGACATAGTCATTGAAATGAATAGCATAGTCATGCTGTTTTTTTCCCGCTGGTTTTCTGTTTATCCACTCTACTTTCCATTGTACCCTGTATCCTAAAATTAAAGAAATTTCAATTTTTGCTATTCTAATCTTCCTCCCTTACTCCTTTCTTGACCATACTACATACATTCCATCTTAAATGATTCCCTCTAGCAGAGTCAAAAGTATCTCTCAAAAAGTCCATCCTGTGTTGGATTCCTCCACTATATCAGTATCATATTCATAGTAATGTCATATAGGTCTTATTGGTAATAAATAGTACATAGATCTGAATATAATGATTTGGGCCTGAGTTCAAAAATACATGCTTTTAAACAGGTGAGGAGTTGCCATGTTAAGCTGGAGCATTAAGACTGATCATTTAAACAGCACCAAACTCCTCATCTTCAGGTATATCTTAAGGAAAAGGCACAACTGAAAGGGTGCACAGTGTGTGGAAAGGAAATCTGCACTTAAAGTTAATTCCAGAAGTTATTTTCACTAGCTATGCCAAGGGTTTACAAATGGGTGCCTTTAGCACCTCTGGGTTTTGCAGTTGCTGAGGTGCTGTGGAGAGATGGGGCAGTCTCTCAGGTGGGGAGAGGCAAGCCCCATGTGCCAGTCCAGCTCCCATCCAAAGCTGCTGTCTGGTTAGCACTGGTGTTAGCAGCTCAGTTACTGCTAGCATCTAAGAGGCTTGGTTATTACTATTGAGGTGTCAATAAACTTCTCAGCCTTCTTCTACCACACGGAAAGCTGAACCTGTTCAAACTCAAATACATTACAACATCTCCTTCTTCTTACTAAGGTTTTGCTGTTTGGGTTTTTACAAATTTTACAATTCTGTCCATGCCCAATTGTTGAAAACCTCTTTTCAGGACTCAAAATGTTCCATTACTTAGTGGTCATGGCTCCATTGTCATTTTGGCATGTAAGAATGTCTTTCATCTTTCCAGGAGAGGAATAAAGACAGGATATGCTATGACTGTCTGGCCAGACTCCTCCCTAGCGCTGAAACTGGGACTGTCCTGTTTTTCCCTAATCTCACAGGACCTCTCCAGCACCTATCTTTTACAGCTAATCAGTCCAAACATTTGATTTTGCTTTCTGATCACTGCTGGAAAAAAAAAGCAGACTTGCTTACTGAGGTGGTTACAAAAATGGCCAATCTGAGATGAAGTGGAAGCATAGAGTTTAAATTTTTCCTGCACTGTCACATTCTACTTTTGTTGAACTGGATCCTCCATCGTGGTTCCCAGTTTCTAAATTTTATTACTTTCTTTTGAGTTTTTAGCCAACCGTTTTATTTGTTTGTTTGTTTGTTTCCATCAAAGAAGAAGAAATTTCACTATGAAATGCAAAATAATTATGTTTTACATTTATTCCAATTTCAGTATGCTTTCACAGGTACCTATTTACTAGTCCAGCACTTCTGTTTCACTAGATAAAAGGACCTTGCAGAAGCATCTGTTCCCTTGCCCCAACTGTCTTAAATACTACAGTGGAGGCGTCCAAAGCAGCAGGACTTCAGGGAGGGCAGCCAAACTTCAGTGATGATCCTGGCAGCCACAGGCGAATACTGAATCGGCTCTGTGTGCAGCGAGAAAGGGTTGAAAGTGCTGGTTAGATGCATTAGCTGTGTGCACGCCTGTATGCAGAGGAATTGCAGAAAAAAATTAATGGCTGTCCTTGTGAGTGGCAAGGGCAAGTGGGACTACAGTTGGAAGATCACTTATGGCTCATCTTGCAACTGTGGCAATGTGACTTCTACAACACACCTGAGGTTGGTTTGTGATACATGGATGTGGTGTACAAGCTTGACTGAAGTACCATCGTTTTCCCCCAGCCTCCTTAAACCTAATAGAATTAAGCAATTTGGTGTTAGCGTGTTTGGCACATGCAAGCCTCTTCCCAGTCCTAAAGTATGTCAAATGCTCATGTCTTCTTTCCCTATCCTTCCTTAAGAGGTGTGCTTGGCAGGCCCTGTGGTAAACCTTAGATGCTTTGAGCCCTGAAGGACCTAGCTGGACAGAGAACTCTCACGGCACAGAGCTCTGTTTAAGAATGATAAAACAAGCTTCACAATAATTTCCATGGTACTCTCGACATGAATCCGTGCCCTGTATCAACATTTATATCTGTGAAAAAGGGAAAGGCTTGAACATTTGGCATGATAGCTGGTACCTGCCATCACTAACTGGTACAAATTCAGTAAGCACAGGGTATGAGGCAAACTTGTAAACAAAAAAGTGGAGGATGTCCTGGCCATTGTTAACATGAAAATAAGGCTTCTTCCTGTCTCTGTTTCTATAGTATCCTAAGAATGAGAATTAGTTTATTACTAATAATAATTACTTATATTAATTCTATTACTAATAAGAGACAACTCTTATTCTGGAAATTAAAGAATGTAACAGACAAAACCCAAGTCTGCTTTTGTTATTTTAGGAAAATACCTTCACTGTTTTCTGAGTACATATGGCAAGCAAATGCATACAGCTATTTTTGCTGGTATCTGAAGTTTGGAAATCACAATGTTTGTGGAGGAAAGGGTTTTTTCATTACATAGTTTATGGCTGGCCAGTAACTATCTGCAGCTCATTATACTTTATCCTAAAGCCAGCAACAGATCTCTTATACTGAAATGCTGTTGCTGGTTTAGTTATTGGTTGTAGCACATCTGAAACAAATGGTTTAACTACAATTTATCCAAGTCTATAATTATTCAAATGGCTTGAGGAGCTCTGTAGGNCATCCACTTTCCTTGATTTCAGCATTAAGGGACTTAATTAACTGGTGGTCTTTCTCATCATATTTTTGGGGGGAAAATTTTTAAAAAAAATTTTTTTTTTTTTTTTTTTTTAATTTCAGAACAATCTCATTCACTGGTTCAGCTGTCACCATTAGTCTTTTCATGACATACTACTGCAGCAGCCTCTACTACAGTTTCTTTTTTTAAATTTATATTTCTCTCCTTGTTCTTTCCTTTCTCTCTTTTCTTCCCTTCCCCTTCTCCAGTTTTTACTTTTTCCCTCTCCCCCTTCCCGCCCACCCCTGGCCAACAACTGACCTACAGGAACCCACTCAAATACCCACTCAAAACTGAAGACTAAGAAACCTCCCTGAATTTGGAAAGTTGGATGCATTTCTGTAAGTGTTACTATTTATAATTTTTCTGAAATTTTGTTTTGGCATCTGAAAAAGAAATAAGCAGCTAGTTGTAAAATAAAAGTAATTTAAAACCCTGGGATCCTTTGGATCTCTTGTAATAACAACTTATTTTTCTACCCTTCTTAATCAGACTGTGATTAATTCTTTAGGTGCAGAGTAACAAAATGTGGCATGCAGTAATGGACAGCTGTTAAGTAGCTCCAAAGCCAACACTGACTAGTCCACAATTTGTGGCAGATGAAAGGTGTCCTAGTCTCCTTGGTGCAGGGATTGTATATTTGACTTCTGTGTTTAACTAGTGGCTACTTATGTTATGATACCTTGTAAATACCCAGAAATAAAAACTACTACCATGATTCATGGGAAAGCCTGGGGAGTTAGTAGTGTGTGGCATTGCATGACCCACTGCCCTCAGTGTTTCATCAGGCATCTAACCTGGAATGTACCATCACAGTTATCATTTTGCCATTTGCATTCACACCGGTTATTCTAGTCTCTTTCAATCATGCTATGAGTGTGAGATATGAGGGCTAGAATGGGATTACACAGAACTAGATCTTAAGTTTGTTGTTTTGGAAGTGACGCTGTTTGAAGGGTTTATATCTGACTGGCTTTCCTTTAAGAATATTGCCTGTAAAATCCATGCCGCAGTGTAAGGTAATGTAGAAAAAAAATTATCAGATTCATCTTATTTTGGGCCTCAGGTATCATCTAACTTGTCAAATAAGAAAAATAAAGAAGGTTGACCTTTCCGTCCACTTGGAAGGATGACATAGCAGCTGCCATATGGATCCAGCCTGAGGTCTCTCTGTCCTGTTGTATCTGTTTTTGACATAGACCCATAGGTGGATGGATGCTGACAGGTGTACTTCTGGGAAAAAAGATTTCTGAAGTGATTAGAGGCATAGCTACTGACCTGGTATTGGAGCATCCTTCTTTTTGCCCTCTTCATTCAGCTTCCACATCGTGGGATGAAATGTCCTCAGTCCACCATGCTCATTTATAAACAAATCCATGAAAATTATTTTGCTGTCATAGTGTTTTGAAAACAAGGTATTAGGAATGGAAACGTTAGAATCACTTGTCCTTTCAATTTTATTTTTAAATTACTGTCTGAAATAATCTCACTTGCAAAGCTCAGATTCAGTCATCACTGAAGCCTGATGCAGTCTGGCGCCTTAACTAACCCTTTATACTTAACATTTGCAGTGGACTGCGAGCACACTATCAGTCATCATGCCCCCTCCAAGTGGTGCTGAGATGAGCAGCTTCCACCTTAGAGGGAAAGGCATTGTAACAGAATCAACTGTGAGCAATTAAGTGTAGCCTTTAACTGTGTCTACACTATGCAGTGTTCCTGGAACAGTAAGGTTTGCAAGGGGGGGTAAAAATATATATGGGGATATATGGCAAAATCATAAAACTTCTCTGCACACACGGATGCAATTAATTTTGTCTCTTGTTTATACATAATTATGACTAAGTGTTAAAATGTCTGCTGCTTTGACTTCTCAAACAGTTTCAGAGATTATTTCATGGCATTATTTTCAATCTCATGCTTGTACATCCTCCAAGTTGCTTTTCCCAAGAGAGAATAAAGAAATCAAAGCATCCAAGGCCTTGAAACTGGCTAAAATTTAAAACTAAAATTTTCTGTAAATAGGTTCTCATATATAAAGTTGATGTAGTTTAGCTGTGAGTGGGATCAGAAAAATTCCATATTAATTGCATAGAAAAACATAAGGACTGATTTCAATTAAATTTTATGTACAGTGAGTTGTATTCAATGCAAGTGCTTCTATTTACACTAGTACAAGCAAAAGGAAAGCTGGGACCATTTTACCTACTCTAGATATTTTAAATAGTTTATTATAACTAACATATCTAAATCTCTTATTATCACTGCACTGTGGTAGTGTTTTATAAGCAGAAATTAAATTCTCTCAGCAATGTCCCTGCTAGAAAGATTGTTCCCATTTCACAGCCAGGGAGCTGAGGCATGTAGGTCAACAATCTAACTCAAACCCCAATTTTTAGCACTCTTATGAAAGACACTTGACTTATTTCATTGTGAATTGAAGGTAGGTTTACTTACTCCTAAACCAGAACATATTCTGTAATTTGTTCGCAAGGCAGCTGTGCCCAAGCACAGCACTCAAGGATAAGGCAGAAAGGCTCAGCCATAAGTTTCAGTCTTGCAGAACTTTTTTGTTACATCCCTGTGAATCTTGCAGCCTGTTCACATTCTGGAGCACTGAAACCAGTAGCATCATGGAGGTCAATTTCTAAAAACACCAGTAGGGCTAGCACAGAGCTGATTTTGGGGCTGTGCCATCTGGAGAGAGACATTGGTGGCTCCTACCTTCTGGCTCATTCTGAGAGCAGCAGGAGCTTCTGCCTTGTACAGATGCAATTTAATGATGATAGAAAATGGTAGCATATTGTTTCTGTAAGAGGCAGTCTCCCATGGATCCCACAGCATTCTTACCAGCATGTTTAACCTCTAATCTGGGAAAGAAAAATACCATCTGGTCCACACCATCCCTGAAAGTTTGCTGTCCCCTGCCTTGATGTGTACCTGGAGAGCTCATATAAGTGCTGCACTGAATTACCTGTGCTGCATGAACCTGCCTGGGCCCCAGAAGAAGTGAAGCAACATTAGTGTGATGCACTATCTGAGTTAATATAGCTGACTTTGCAGCAGGGCTAATGAGCTGGTGGAGCTCATGTTTGCCTGCCTATGCTGCTTCCAGTAACGGAGCTGGCTTATATAGAGCTCCCTTAGGTATCTCTGACCAGAACTGTACCAGGTCATGTTGGGAGATCCATGAACTCTTAATGCTTAATGAAGAATATTTTGCTTCTTGATTTTATTTATCTCATATGGGAAATGTCACACTCTGCTCTTGTTTGTTAATCCTTTTTTCACTGCGAAAGTGGGGAGGATTCTGGCACAAATGAGAACTTGCTGTTAAACTGTGACTACCCTGGCTCCTGATACTTGTCAGACGTAGCATACCACCTCTGCAGTCTACACCTTACCTCTGCTTTGTCTCTGCAGCAGAGAGGACAGAGAAGGGCTTTGTGTCCACTCTCAATCAAAATCTGTGGTCAGTTGCCCTATTGATTTAAATCACCACAGTTTCAGTACACGTCCCTAGATAAACTGGACTGTGTTGCCAGAAACTGAACTGCTCGGTTTCTGACCCAGGTGAGTTCACCCTTCCTTAGGCAACCTGTTGACCTGAATTCAGGAATCATCAGACTGATGCCAAATGTGATGTGGAAAACTGTCTGGCTGAGCACACTGCAGTCCCAGGCCCATGGACACCCATACACCTCTGGAGAAGCTGGGATGACTGGCATGGCTCACCACACCCAGATTTCTCCTTAGAGATGGTCAAAAGTTGCCAGTGCTGACTGTATTTCTGATCACGAGGGAGGGATATTGAAATAGTTTTCAGTCAGCAAGTACCATGCCTTGGATTGACCTTGCTGGTGAAGATGCTACCGCTGCATGAGCACACTGCTTGTCCTGCTACTCCTGTGAAAGAAATGAGGTGAGACTTACAGGTGCGACCTCATGAGTTACTGCTGAGCATATGAATCAGAGCCCCAGGCCCAGTGGTGACATCTGTCCCTTGCAAAGAAATAATTCCTCCTCATCCCAGTTCTGCAATTCTTTAATAATAAAGTGTCCTCTCAGAGGCAAACTGAAAGTGTGAGAAGTTTTAAGAATGAAGCTGCATTATTGGCTTTTGTGTGCATAGGGACAAAACTAACTGGCCACTGCTTTGGTCTGTTTAGAAATCTCTGTCCTATTACTGCTTTAATTCCTTCAGCAGGTTGCAAATAGAGCTGTTTTGACGTAAAAAGATTCCTCATGTACATGCTAAAATGTGCTTATTTCATTTTTTTTTAAAGTGCCTGTAAAGTACCTTGGAAATAATTGGTCCTGATGTTTAATTAGGTAGTGTTTGAAAAGCACTTTGAAAATGAAAAATGGAGTAGAAGTGCTTAATATTCTTGCCTAAGGTTGATTAATTATGGATAGTAAATCTTACGTTTGCCCATGTGATAAATGCAAGTGAGTAGACTGCTTAATCTATTAAAGGAAACCCAGGCATATGCATTTTTCCCTCAGCATACGGACCTGGGGATGATAATCTGGAGGCTGGAAAATCATGTCTGCTTTGTAGGTTCTCATCTCCTTTTTTCTTCAATACTGTTGAAGACTTTTGCAGTGAATTCAGAATCTGGCTTTTCAGACCTGGCAGAGGGGCAATCTGGGCCGTGGGAACCCACTGGGCTCCTTTAGAAGTTTCCACTTTCAGCTTCACAGAAAGTTGTTAGACAGTGAGGCTACATCTGTATTAGTAAATCAAACGTCCGCCTCTCTGCCACTGAAGTCACCTGGCACTGGACTGCCCGCATCCCCATGATTAAACACTTTTACCCTGTGAGAGCAAGGTGGTTAGTTGTAGCCAGGCGCGCAGAAGGGAAGAATTCCTGGCCTCTGCTAGCTCAAGAAATCTTCCTGAAGATTGCTTGGGTGAGTCCAAGTGGGCCAGGGTCAAAAGCATTCTAGGAATTTAACAGTGGAGACGATCAAGGTTCAGTACTGAAGCCTGCCCAGCACTGTTTATTTTGCTGGTACAGATGTAGCCTGAGGGGCTGTAGTCTTATCTAGAGCACTTACCTCTGCTGTCTTCAAGGCACCTTCCACGGATGGAGGAGCACAAGCTGCATCCCTACAGGATAAATCTTGTCATATGATACAAGTATCTTACCAGCGTCTCCGAACTGTGTCAGTTTTGAGGCAGCACTAGTGACATCTGGTCTTAAAGGGCTGATGAAGCCAACCACTCAGCTTTACTTATATTGCAGAACCGCTTGATGTCTTCGACAGGTTTTATGTGGGGCTAATGTATAAAGAGCAAATGGTAGTGGAGGTCAGATTGAGGCATAAGGAATTTAAGACAATAGCCTAATCCTTTCCCTGGATCTATTTGCCAGACCTGGCCTGGTGGGGAGAGTTCTGAGTCTGTGAGCCTGAGTATGATATCTGGTCTACAATACAGAGGAAAGACTTAGATGGTGGAGACATAACATTTCTGGAAACAGAGATCTTGTCGATTGGCACAGGTGTCCTGCTGAAAAGGTGCATCCTTGCTGCTTCTTCTCTTAGCCCTGTCCTCTTGCATCACATTCCCATGTCAAAACGTTCCCGTTCCTGTTCGGGTAGCAAGGAGCTACCTGATAGCACAAAGTTATACTTTTTGACAGATACTTTTTGAACATTCGTCAAGTAGGTTCTACAGAGCTCTTCAAAACACCTCTGGGAGGAGGATGAGCTGGTTTAGGAAGAGCAGATGAAATGGCAATTCATATATAGGAAAAAACTTTTAATGCATGGTATTCATTGAAAGGAGGCAGTGGGAAAGAGAGGTATTTGGAAAATACATGTGAGGGCTGGGGAGAGAGCACAGAGACTTGGAGGGGAGGATCTTTTCCACAATGAAATGGAAAATCCATGCAATGTGCATCTTCCCTGTTTCTTGGACTCATAAAAACTTCTGAAATCTAGTTAACTAAAGGCATGCTGTTTAGCACCCTGCTTTTGATTGATCCTTCTCTCAAGAATGTGCGAATGAGATGTTGAGGTGTGAACAGGAATCATGAGACATACAGCTATGGTGAACTACACACACCCATTCTATTAGCAGAATTCACTTTGTGTCAGGTGCTTTATGCAGCATTTCAGTTATTTTAACAAATTTCTCAGTTGCAAGAGAAGCTTCAAAACACAAAAGTAAAAGATCTGAAATGTTTTCCTGATTTTTTCATCAGGAATTCTTGAAGATATAATTTGCGATGGTATCTGCTTCACAGTGCTATGCAACTCTGTTACAAGCTATCACAAGTGACCTATAAACCAGATTTATTTGACACTAAGTTCAAGCTGAAAACAACTTCTCAGAACCCTAGAAAAAGCAGTGAAACTCTATATACTCGCTTCAAGGAGGCATGCACATGTATTCAAATATGCATACTTTTATGCACAGATATCATCATGTATCATATTCTTGCTGACCATCTGTGCTTCCTGTGAGCTCTGAAATGATTCACTTGCTATGCCTCTGGGGAAAGCGTTGGTTAAGACCTGAATGTAAATGTGAAAGGACGCATTTGGGGATATACTAACTGCTGTGTGCTGGGATCTGATGTGCTATGCCTGGCTCCATCTATCCCATTCGCACTCCTGCTTGTGCAGCCAAGATGGTTCAGAGATCCATCACCAAAGCTGGAACGGCAGGACCACCTTATAGCAAAGAAGGGTGGGAAATGTAGACAATATAAACTCTGAGTTTAGGTTGGGTGCAGCAGCTGAGGTTTAGGAACACACAGAAAGCAGGTGGTTTTGGGTACCACTCATCTCAGACAAAGGCAGATATATATATATATAGATATAGATATATATGGCTGTATCTTTGTGGGACAATGCAGAGAATAAACCAGAAACATACAAAGAGGAGCGATAATCACTTTTATTTAGGAGGGAATCATCAATTTGAAAAATAGAACACCATTAAAAAGTGAGTTACTGAATCCAAACTGCGTAAGAAACAGAAGAATACTGCCTTCACATACATCACTCAGGTGAAATCTGGTTGTCAGAGCTGGAGCTTGATCTAAGGCAAAATTACCTGTCCATGAAGGAAATTCTGTAACAAGTGCAATATTATATTAACAGTGCATGTCTACTTATTCACAGTTAGTACAGTTGTGCATTTCAGATAGGTCTGAAAAGACCTCACAGCTGGAAGTAACGAAGATTTTAATTTATGTTTCCTCAAATCCGTGTTTTATGTAATGTTTTCTTTATTGTTCCTGATGCACAGTGTGTCTCTGGCAGCCTTTATAACTGAAAGTATACCACTGTCTCAAAAACCTACACTGCTTTTGGTCTGATTTCTGGCCTAATTTAGGAACGTTCGGAAATATTGTCCTGAGACAGGAGCTGAAACCCTTTACTTTTCAAAGATATTTTGTTAGGCTTTTTTTACCAGCCATGTTAAAATCAGGACTGCTTGTAAGAAACTTCCCTACAGTTTTTGCTCTGCAAAGAACTGGCACAGGCAGTCCCCACAGTTGTGTGCAGTCACATGCAAAATAGAGGCTTGGATTTTTCTTCTGTCAAGTCAATTCACAGTTGCAGGCAATTGAGATTTGCTATTTTGATTAGGGTCTTTCCTTGTTTTTCTTCTTCCGAGTCAATGATGAGGGAAGCTCTCAGATCTATCCTTGTATTTTTGTCCTAGTGAAGCAGAGCTTCCTATGGCATTTTCTTTCCTCTAGAACTATTCATCACTAGCACTGTGTTGATAATGTGATGACAGTTGTTGCCAAAACTTTCCTGTTCACCCTAAATCTGTTTTTCTTCCTATGAAAATAGAGATCCGAAGCTCAGCAGACAGAGAACACTCTGTGGTATGAGAGCTCAAGGTGACTTGCACGGGAGTAGTTATTCAAGGACAAAACCCGTAGTGGGCGGGCAGCATTTTCCAGATTCCAGAGGGAAAGGGGAGAAGAGGGGTGTGAGGCTAAAAGGAATGGGATGGGTGGGATGAGCCTGCTGGGGGCTGGGAAGAGAGACAGTGCTCCTCTTTTAAAGGAAAATGAGCAGCCAGCAGAAACTAGATGTGTCTCACCATGGGGTGAGGGTGGAGAACCCACCAACTGCTGAGACAGTCAATAGGCAGATTATTCATCACACATTGCTAGGAGATTAACTGAGCAAACGTTCTGACAAAACTGATTAAAGCCTTCATCCTGTATGGGGGAACAAAGAGACACCAAGTTATTACACCCCAGCCAAATGCCAGATGATGACTACATGTAGCAGAAACACAAAGTACGGAGTGACTCCCCCTCACCCCGCCACTGGGATGACTCTCCCTCTGTCACTGGAGTCATCACAAGTTACAGTTTGTAAATACAGCTACCTACTGAACATTCAAAAGCCAGATTGCTGTGATGTAATAGATAAAGGACCCCCTCCCCCCAGTTTGCTTCTCTTAAAATGATATCTCAGGGTGTTACCATGTCTAGAGTCACCTCTTTTATGAAGTGCATTCTTTCCCAGTCTTATCACCACTGTTTACAATTGAAGATATTTAAAATGAGCAAAATACTTGACTTACAATTATAGTAAAGTCTGGATGGTACTCCCTCAGGCAAGTGAGTGCTTCCAATATCAGGGTTTGCTCAGTTGCTAGCACTGTTAAGGGGGAGAAATGAACATGGTTTTTTACTAGGTTCACTAATTACCATATTTTTGAAAACAAATTATCCTAAAATAAGAGAATTAATATCAATAAAATTCAATCATTTAATTGCAGAGTTCTGAAGACTGGGAAAGTCATGACAAAGAGCCTGACAAGGGAATCCCTTTCCAGACAACTCTGATTGTTTTGTTCTGACAGTCAAAAATTTAATGAGCCCTGGAAATGATCAGACTACAACTGCCAAGTGTCTACTACCTCTGTCAAGTGTCTGCTAACAAGTGTTTAACCTGAGGCACTGCTGAAGCCTAAGCACCAGGCTCAGCATTGGTTTAGATATATCTATGTACGTTCACTATTTCTCAAGCATGAAAAATTGCCCCCTAAGTCGTCCTGGTAATGTAGGGACACTTTTGGAAAGGAGAGCCATCATCTGTCAGGACCCTGAGAAGTAAAATTAGACAGCCCAGACCCCTGGGGAGTGGGTAGCAGGAGCTGGGCAATGCCGCTGGTGTCTCTTGCCTCCCTAAACCCCTGACTCTGAGGGTAAGGACATTACAACTAATTACATCCTTGGACTGTGCTGACATGAATAAACCATTTGAGGTTAACTGTCTTGCTCCTTAATGTCATAAAGCCTTCTTTTCATAGAATTAAAGCCTTATTACATAAAATTGTGTCAAATCATTCCCTTGTGCTGGGTTAGATCCTATAAACTGGTCTAAAAAACCTGGTTTTCAGGAAGAGTTGGACTCACTCACTGGAGTAATCTTTTGACTGTTCAAATAATCTTTTATTATAAGTGTGTTTTTTCGTGTGTCAGAAAAGTAAATGTTGAATATGCAGTGGCTTTTGGAAACAATTGCCACCTAATGTAATGAGAGAAATCTCATCTGAACATTAGAGAGAACACTGGTGCAGTTAGGAGTGTTCCAAGACTTTTAACTAAATTATCATTTGCTACCTCATGGGTTTTTTTACTTGATTATTTGTATTTGTTAACTTGAATTTAACTGAGCTGTGGTTGTCAGAGCCGTCTCTTCAATATAAACAAAGAGGAAAGAGATAGCAAGTTGAGAAAAAGGTCTTTCTATATAACGCCGTGAACCCCTGGGTTAAAGAATAGCTCACATATTAGAAGCAATCTGATAGATATATTAATAACAAACTCAAAACAATAAAATGTGCAAGGGATTACAGTAGCACATATACTGTAATAATTTGTAAATATAATAGAAACTGTTATGGATGTGAACATTTTATGGATCCAGCTGAGGTGGAGCAGTGGAAAATTAAGACACCTCTAGAGAGTTGCAGATAGCTTACATAATTTATTGTTGATTTCCCCCTAAGTTGTTAAATAGCTTTATCTACAAAATACGTTGTTGCATGTAGGACTGCATTTCACAGCTAACATAAATCTCAGAAGATGCTGCCAACTGTTTGGGTTTTTTGTTTGTTTGTTTGTTTGCTTGCTTAGATTTTACTTTGTTAGATAGGCAACTTCTTCATCACTCAAATGATTCTCACAATTTTGAGACCACCCCAGTCACTGGATGATCTTTGAAAAGGCAAGCATATACATCTGGATTGCTCTGGCAAGGCAAGGACCTTTTCACAATGAAGGAAACAGCTTCTCTTTTAAGAAACCTTTTATATCCTTGTAAAAGGCAATAAAATATATATCAAACATAGATGATACTGACTGCTCCTTACGGTTGCTATTAAGATTTATGGTCCTTGAAGTTAAATATTGACTTTGGCATCACCTTGGTCAATATTTATCTCTGAGATCAATAAATCTTAATATTGGCTGCAACTGAAGTCACCATGCTGTCCAGTGTTACCTCTGAAGGATTTATATCAACATATTTTCCTCTCCTCTCAATATATCTTTTACTTTCCTGTGTTCCTATTTAATGGGATTAGAGGATCTTTTTGAATGAGCGAACTTTTTCTCTCCATAGAGCACTGTTATTTCCATCAGCTTGCTCTACTCCTTTCTTTATTTCTTTTAAAGTTCTACTGTAACTGCATAAACCATCCTAGCAGGAAAATACTTTTCCTAGCGCCTAACTAAATGTGTAACTTCTGAGAGCATACTAGGCTGGATCATTTTCATTATGATGTTACTGGAAGTTATAATCATCATAATCATCCTAATCAGTATTAGTGCTTTCTCTTATTATCCTTAAATTCCTATATTAACATGTGCTTTCCTGCCTCTCAATGTTTGGCTTCAACTATTAGAGTTACAACACACTGAAAATTATAGTTTATTTAAAATTTAATTATTTAGTCCCACTTGGCAAGTTTTTATTATCTTGATTTCCCCAGCATAATTCAGTTCATGAAGAAGTTGGTGACTTGATCAGAACTAGGTTTTCATATATGTAATTTTCCTAGTATCAGTGGATTTTTGTGTCAACAGACCCTTGAGGCTAATTGAACAAAGCTTCTTTGGTGAGTCCAATTAGAAGTGAAGTTCTTAGTGAACTCTTCCGAACATGATATATAGATGCTCATTAAGGCAAAAATGGGTTGCTGGCTACCCTCCTTGTATTATCCTAACCCGAACCTCTGAAAAGATCCAGTATTTTTTAGCATAGAAGGCATGCATGTTAATTTGTGAACTATATTCTCACCAGTAGAACAGAGCATGTTCAGTGGAAATAGCACTTTCCATTATTTTTCCCACCCGTTCCTTTCTGTTCTGTTTTATAATATCTAAAAAGCTATCTTTCTTTTATTCCCCTGTGTGAATGCTGCCTGTGCCCTGACTGTGTTGTGCCTGTGCTGACCCTGGTGCTTGCTGCTCAGCAATCTCATCTGAGGGGCTCTGGGACAGAACTGGCCCAAGCCACACTGTGAGTCGCAGCATCGTCCATCTACTCAGTCTTTGATTCAGTGTTATTCTTTTTCTACTGTACAGCTGCAAGCATAGTGATAACTCAAAGAAGCAATAGTAATATAAATGGTCTTTGCATCCATATCAATTCCAAGAGTAGGCATTTGAATACAAGAGGGCACTATTTTTTTTTACAGTGTAATTCTTTCAAATGCTTGAGACTGTAAAATGTCTATATGAGCTGTGCTTGAACAAAAAAAGAGTAGGAGTTTCTATAAATTTATAAGTTTTAATCCTGCCACTGGAAAAAACTAGAGGAATGCTAAAGTTAAACAAACTAATGAAGAATACTAACCTGCTGCCAAATAAAAGCTAACCCCTTTTTGTTGCTGTTCTGTTCCCATGTGAGGGTTGCACCCTACAGAATAAAATAGTTCTCTTCTACTGAGAGTGTCATGGAAAATTTGCCAAACAGAAACAAAGGCCTTTCTTCCACTTCCGCCTTCTGACATAAACAGCTGCACTGCCGCATGCAATAAATTATCAGAATGGATAAAAATCTTCCTTTCCTTCTGTTTTCCTTAAAATGAGATCAGAGTGCTCAGATGAACATAGCCTCTCTCCCTATCTGAGAAACAGAGTGAAAATGGCTTCTGATGACCTTCTACATTATTTGGGTAGCTCAGCTAATTAGGGACACAGCAGAACTCCCTTGTGACTTGCCCTATCATGATCTTTCCCAACTAACACGGTTCAAGCTCTGAATGCACCAGCAAAAAGAAGCTTCAGCATGCTCCTTGTAATCAGAGAAGAAATAAGTGTTTCTCTACTAGCAAATGAAGTGCTGGAGTGAAGTAAAAAAAAAAGATAATTCACCAGTACCTTTGTGATTGCAAAATGAAACTGAGCAAGAGTTTAAGCTGAAATATAAATAATCATCTGGTTTACTCCTTATCACTTATTAAGGTCATAAACTTACCCTATTAGCAAAACTGAATAATTTTCTATACTTCCTTCCTTAAACTCTGGAGTAGTTTTGATATGCACACCTACAAGTCCGCTGTAAACCAGTCCAGGAGAACCTGCTGGTTCCCCTGGCTGGTGAACAGGCCATCCTTGCAGCTACTGGAGTGCCACAGATCACAAGAAGTGCTCTGGAAATACTTCAAAATGTCAAGACCAAGCAAATGATAAATAACAGTTTATTAGCTCTTATTTGATATTATTAACACCAGTACTATTAACATTAATGATATCATTGTCAATTTGGTTTAGAAATCGGAGGGAAATTTGGTATGAATGTCCTGTACAGTAAATAATCTGCAGGCTGTAGAAGCAACTATGACTATCAGGGAAGAGTTCTTCAGTGTCATGCCACACTTCCAAACAAGGTGATATAAAAGCATTCCCTGAATGCTGGACTGGTGATCTAGGTACATGTGCCATGCTTCAAAGTCCTGCTTTTGAAGTTAAGAGAAATCTAGCAAATACTACGTCATATAAGGCTATGAGGCTGGAGGAACTGGTCTGAGAACAAATCAGAACAATCAAATATGTTTAGTTTGGATAAACAGCAACTAGTGGACTGGCAATGTGCGCAACTGACAAGTTTGAGAAGGCTGTAAACAGCAAAGACAGAAACATAATTCTGAAGATTCAAGTAGATTTAGCTAAAGAGTAAGGGCTTGTTTACACCGAGAAATTCACTGTTATAATTAGGCAGCATAATTATACAGCATAATTATAATTATCCTGGAATTATTCTGAAGGAAGAGTGTCCACATGGGGAGTTATGCTGATATAAAGATACTACTCAATTTCCCTGTGTAGACAAGCCTTGCAAAAGAAAGGATTGTTTTTGTGTAAAGCCTCTGTGTGCTACTGTTACTAGTACCACAGTGCAATACAAAACAGAGAATGTAAATTGCAGTCAAAGCTTTTAGTTGATTTAATCTATCTAGTTCAAACCTTGTCCCCAGAGAGAGACCCCCTACCAGCATAGGCCTGTGTGGCACATATTCCCATTTCATATGAAGAGTCTTTGCACTTTTCAGTCCCCCTAGTCATCTGTGTCCTGTTCTGTAGTTTAGCTCAGCTAAATAACTTACATGACAATAGCTCGCTCTCTGCTTCTATGGCAGTCATCCATAGCTGTAAGGCACTTGTCATAAAGAATATTTGCTCCAGTATATTGCTGATGTGTCAGTATCTAATAGAGGGTTTTTCCATACTTCTGTAGATTTCCGTTAACAAGCTTTAATCTTCCTCTGGGAAACAATATCATATGCCTAGGCCCGTCTATGCAAAATGCTGCTCTGCATTAATGACACCAGAAAAGACAAAGTGATACATTCCCTTCAGTTATGAATGCTCATATACAACCACTTTTATAAACCATTTGCATGATTTTGTTCTCTCTGGCCATCTTATTGGACTAGAAACCAGGTTAGAAATATGTGCCCTCAGTGAACAAAGTCCACCTCTTCCATGCACCCACATAAACTATGGCACAACTACCTCAGGCGGAATAATAAAACTTCAGGATAATGGGAATGTCCTTCTTACAGGGTGCTTATAAGTAGATTTATTCCCATGCTTTGTTTAAGGCTTCAAACTGAGCAATCCAGAAGAGTTTAAATATTTGAAGGAAGATTCAGAAAGCAAACAGTATGGCAAGGAGTCACTGTGATAATTAGTTAGAATAACAAAAGTGGTACTTTTGCCTTGACTTTTCAACAGGAAGATTGTCATAAACTTTGTTTCATATATGACAGACAAAGAGGAGAAGTGGCACACCTGAAGTCCCATATCACCTCCCAGCTGGAAGGAGCAAACTGGTGGGGTGAATTCTTGGACAGATATTGCTGAGAGGCCATACACCGAGAACAAATTTGTAATGAGATCTGTTTCAAATACTTTAAGAACCTGTGTGGTTGCATGTAGAGGACAAACACTTTCCTGCTGAAAGAGTAGGTTGGGAGGTCTCATTGAAATAATGAATTTTAAAGTGCAGCTGACTGTGGGATGGATGAGTTTGATTATTCCAGAACTGTGTTTTTCTACAGCTAAGCCTTTTGCTGTTCTTTGTTAATATCTAGAGTTTTACAAACCAGAGTGTTCTGCTTGCACATTACTTTTTCCATGCTCCTTTATTTAAAATGACACCTAACTCAATTAATTTTTGTGGGTTCAAAATGAAGAATTACTTTTTTTGTCTTCAGCTTCTCACAGTTATTCCTTCTTTCTTTTTCAACTGTATCAATTTTAAACTGAGAAAGCACTGCAAAATTAATATAACTTATCTGCTTGTAAACTCTTCCATGCCATAAAACTCATGTCCAAATTACCATTTTTAAAATGTAGAAATGACCTTGATACAGCCTTTCTCTTTTTATATTTCCTATTTTACAACATTTTTTTCTTTTTTTTCTTTCTTTTTTTTTTAAATTTTTTAAATATCTACATCACATTGTTCTACACCCAATATTTGGACTTCAAGTTAGATTCACAAAATTACTTAGGCATCACCTGGAAAGCACTGTGACATCATGGTGGTGCTACAGCCCTGGTTATGCCTTCATGCCGTGAACAATTCCTAGAGATCTGGCTGTGGATGGGGTTCGAAAAGGCTACTGGTCTGACCCATGGAATGTAGCTCTGAGGAAAAGCTTAGGAGAGTGCTACACTATCTGCCAAACCTTTGGAAATCACAGTACATAGCTCTTCCATATGGGTTTTGCTGAGACCTGTCTGCACAAATAGATGCAATAAAAGGCATAGGAGAAGTTTTGCCTTTGTCTAATGCTCCAGTGAGCACAGTACTTCCATAGGCTGCAAAAGGTCCAGGTTTGTCTTTGTTTTCTCCTTAAAAAGACCTGAGTCAATTTATTTCCCCTCTCAGAATGCTGTCATCAGCACCAGGCACTAGCAGGAGACCTCCTCTGATGAGGCTTTTAGCCTTATTGCTCTCCAGAGAAAATTCTTTAATCACCTGGGTATTAGGAACTAGTTTGGAGACCTCTGCAAAGCACATCCTAGTCACTGCAATGTAAGACAGATACTAAACTATTAGAGACCATCCAAAGGAAGGCAATGAAGATGATGAAGGGCCTTGAGGGGAGCTGTATGAGGAGCAGCTGAGGGCACTTGGTCTGTTCAGCCTGGAGAAGAGGAGACTGAGGGTTGACTTCACTGCAGTTACAACTTCCTTGTGAGGGAAAGAGAAGGGGCAGGCACTCATCTCTTCCCTGTGGTGACCAGTGACAGGACCTGAGGGAATGGCCTGAAGTTGTGTCAGGGGAGGTTTGGGTTCGATGTTAGAAAAATGTTCTTCACCCAGAGGGTACCTTCCCAGGCAAATGATCACAGCACCAAGCCTGACCAAGTTCAAGAAGTGTTTGGATGACACATGGTCTCACGCACATGGTGTGACTCTTGGGGTTGGTCCTGCGCACAGCTAAGGGTTGGACTCGATCGTTGTGGGTCCCTTCCAACTCAGCATATTCTGTGATTCTGTGGTCTCCAGGATGAGGCATCTCCAAGGTTAAACAGCAGTTGAGTCAGATTCAGAATTAGTTTTGTGTGACTAGTGAGTTGGTTTTACAATGTTTCCCTTTCTTTCATTAAAACCATTTGCCTTGTCTTCAACTCCATCTCAGTCACTATTGCGTGGATTCACCAATTACTAGTCCACGGTGTAGAATTCTTTTTTTGAGCCACTATTACTTTTAAAATCACACTGGCTTTTAAAGACATCATGGCTTTGTCATTATGCAGAGCTAAAGTCAATCTAGCATATACCTTCCAGAATTTCACAAAGAAATTGAAAGTGGGTTTTTAAACAGGGTAGGCAGTTTGAACTATAAACTACTCTAAGCATAGCTCAGCTACCTCAGCACCAGTTATGTTGCTGACTTCCATACACTCCAAAAAAATGGGAGGATCTATCAACTATCAACTATCATATGCTAGAAACTTACCTGGCATAGGTGAAACTGCAGACTTCTGTTAAATTTTCTTCCTTGAAGACAAAGTTGTATTGTCAGTCTTTTACACAACACGCATAAATACACACACCACCGTTATCCAAAAACAGACCAATTTTCTCTTCAAAAAATATCAAATTCACAGTCTTAGGTAGAATTCAAGTATTTTGGAGCACTGCCTTAAATTTAGCTTTCCTGTACTTAAGGGTACATGTGTTGGAAATAGTCTCCTCTCTGCTGGAACACTATGGCAATATGGTATGAATAGAAGATTGTAAATTATTGCTGCCTAACATTACTAGTAATAGATTTTGCTGTGGGGAAGAAGTTGTCGAGCCAAATCTTGTGTCCTAATTGTTAATTATCATTGTCTTTGTCTAAAAAATTCTATTATGAGACTAGGCAGTTTTATTCAGTTAAAATGTTCCAGGAAAATTCAACACCAATCACATTCAAAAATAAACATTCAGTACCATGGTGAAGAAATATACAGTAGCATACCTATTACATGTTTTTCTTCTTGATCTCCAAACAATGTTTGCTTATATTCTCTGTCTTCTAAAAAGGAATACTGTGTTGATGGAAGCTGTTCATTTGACTGTCCTAGGGAATGAATTTTGCTTCGGTGGGTGAATTAGTAATGCATGCCTTCTGCATGTGAACTAATTATTGTTTATAAAGCCCTGCAAATGCAGTCTGGTATTTATTTGGTAAGAAGACTTGGTTGCAAACTTGCTGTAATCCTGACCTTGATAAAATAAGATGCATATTAGGAGGAGACTTCCTGAGCTAATTCAGCCCTCAGACCATTATCCCCTGTTAGTAGTCCAAGCTGGCAGCAAGGACATTAATGGAAGAAGTGCCAGGACAATTAAAAGAGACTTTAAAGCACTGGGTCGGTCAGTTCATGGGACAGGAGCACAGGTGATATTTGCCTCAGTTCCTGTGCTATCTGGGATGGATGAGGAGTTAAATAAAGAAAGGAGTAAAAAAGCCCATCTCATCAACAGGT